>SRQH01000220.1:0-39533 GCA_018360345.1 Claviceps sp. LM84 group G4 | reverse complement strand
CCCCCCCCCCCCCCCCCCCCCCCCCCCCCCCCCCCCCCCCCCCCCCCCCCCCCCCCCCCCCCCCCCCCCCCCCCCCCCCCCCCCCCCCCCCCCCCCCCCCCCCCCCCCACTTGGTTCTGTTGCGTGCATGTGCAAATCTTGTGAGTCGTCATCCTCGTTTTCAAGAAAAATTGTTCACCGAATTTAGGTTATGCAATCACGTGAAGAGCCGTTTTACAACGCACAAATAGCCGATCAGGATGTTTCCCGTCGTTGCTTGCGCGGCGTTACGCGTCATACTGCCTGCTCACATCGCCTCGAGCTCCATCCATTGTCGCAATATGTTCAACTCATTTGAAAATGCATGCATGCTTATGTGCAATTCTGTGGGTGCCGACGGAAAGGTAGTCCGGGGCTCCGGGCGGCAATGCAAAGCATGGAACTCTTGCTAACCGTCGAACCGAACAAGTTTCAGACAAACTATTGCAAAATTACGCAGCATTTATGGCCAACCCTATGTTCGAGCACTGTGCCTATGTATTTGGAAAGCAAGGACCACAGTGCAGGGAGGAACTGCTTACACGTGCCAGTCTCCAGGCATGTGCTGATTTTGGAGTTGAAGCGTAGGTAGGTAGGTACGTAACAAATGAACCCACACCACGGCATTCTCCATTAACCAGCTATGTACCTAGGAAACAGGTCATCTACTCCGTATGTTTCGTTTCATACGTGGTCGGCGCATGTCTCATACAGCAACGAGGCATGACCCCGCGGCTTGCCCACGACGACGAGCAGATAAAATGGAGGCTTCGGAACATTTTATCACCGGCATTGCCACATATGCATTGCTGGCCCGGTTATACATAATAATACAAATATCTTGGTAGTTGCTTGGTCCCATGGTCGACCCACGACCGGCTCAGATGTTCCGGCTTCTTTTGCCGATTCTTATTACGTAGCCATCGGGCGGGTGCCATGTACAGTCATGGGTTCGTACGCTACAAAGTGTAAGGAGTCAGGACCATTCTCTTCTACATATTATTACCTAGACAGTAGTGTATGTAGATGACTGTTCCTCCTCTTCCTGGTCAGGGGCCGCATCATCACACATCTTGCCGAAGCTGAAGTGAATGCGGATCTTGAAACGTGCGCTGGCTGTTCAGGCCAAGCCTTTTGGATGTGACTTTACAATCTTGAATCTTGATAGTTCCTCTCCAGTTTCATTATCCCGAACTTTATCTGAGAACGACTTCTTGCGACAAGGCTCATCGTTCCAACGCCATAGGTAACAGCGACGGACCGACGGTCGACCTCACGGGATTGAGGTTGTGCAATCAAATCGGCCATATTGACTAAAATCGAGACTATTAAATCTCGAAGTCATCTGTTATACTTCCCGAATCCCCGATCCTGGTCTTCGGCAGTGTGAAAGATTCTGGCAGTTTCAACGCTGTGCGGTGGATGCTAGTTTCAGATTGTAGGTTTTCCATAGATAACAGTTAACAGTCTTTTTAGGCCCTCTCGGATGAGTTTGCGGCTCCCGTTTGACCTCTCAAGGATATTCATTTGGCTGTTGAAAGACACAGGGCGAAGTGCACTTGGGTTGGCAATGGAGGGTTCAGAGGTTGTACGAGTAACTTCTGTCCCGTCCCCGCAGCTTTGGTACCTAAGTTCGGCCGAGGAGGTACTCCGTACAAGGTAGGTACCTATGTACCTACATATCATGATTCATGATTCATTGTATGTATCATGCTTTATCCGGGCAATTTTTTTTCCTCGAATTGTGTTGTGGATTTCTTTGCGCCGAGTCCCGACAAGGACATCCCCATTGCAAAATCGCAGTTATGCAGGTACATACGCCACAATGACAGGGATTCGTGGGAGTAAGCCAGACTTGGCCCACTCATGCCTCTCATGATCATCGCTTCTCACGATCGAGTCGAAAACGCGACAGAATTGACTACCTAGTACCTACCTACCTATGTACATATGGCCTTGGAGATTTGCCTCTCTACGCCGATGGCTTCCATGGCTCGATGGAGCGTTGTCTTGCGGCTTGGCTCCTCGAGACTACGGAGAGTCGATATGACCTACCTATGGTCCTATACAAGCCCCATCAGTTATCGTGATTTGGTGCTTCCCCTACTGTTTAAACGTGCCGACTGGAGCTGCTTTGACATCTCCATGTTGTCATGGGGGCACCAATTCATGTTCGTTCGTACGGAGTACTCACACAGCACGGCTTTTCGTAGGCCCGATTCCGATTCTCGGGATGCGACAATCGATATGAGGCAGCACTGAGCAGATTGAACTTGCTAGAAGTTAAGAAAGTAAACAGGCAATATGTTTCCTTTTCTTTATTATCCTTCATCTTTGTGTGAGAGGTGCCAACTTGCCAAGGTTGGAGTTGCGTCTTTTGCGCCACCCGTTTTGCCGGTTCCATTCGGCGCCCTTGGCGTGCAACACGTCGTCCGTGCGCGCATTGATCTTGTTTTTTTTCTTCCGAATCTGATCGCGTCGAGTTTGGCAGAATTGGAAGAATCGGGAAGCCGGGTTCGCCCTGCGACAAGCTTCATTAAATTACTGGGCGATTTGAGCATTTTCAAGCTTTTTAGCCTTTCAGTGTTCACAGCCTTGCTGACAGGTTGGAACCTGGTTCCAACTTCCAGGTCTAGGTCCTATACCCAAGTCCAGGTCCTAGCACGCACACACTATTTGATGACATTGACGGGGTCTTCGCCGCCACGGTCTAGACCATCGTCAAATTCGACCCCCCCCGATCGATTTCTAGCACAGCGATCGGCTTCTAGCTTGAACAATGGAGAACACTTGCTGGGGGCGGCTTTGGGTCCAGCCGATGTGCCCATGTGAATGCCACGCGCCCACTGACAGGTCACAGCATGCTCACTTCCCCAGGGGCCAGAAGACCTTCAATGTTACATTCTTGCACTTCACAGTCAACAGGAACGAGCGCCGGTTGAGGATCAAGACTCGGATCGTTTTTTTTTTCTTCCCCAGAGCTCAACATCGACCTCGGAGGCTGACGCTCTCCATCGTCGCAGAGCGTCCTGCTTTCCTTGACGCAATTGTGTGTCTGCATCTTCTGTTCGCCAGCAAGAAAATATTCTTTCCAAAGGTGGTTGAAGCATGTAGCCCAAAGCACACGCGTCTCTTCGAATCATTCATCGCCGCGAACCATGTCTATCATGGAGGTTACCGCGCCTTGTTTGACCTTGCTACCGAACACAATCTCGCTGTCGCCGGAGAAGCGAGACGCTATGTCGGCCGAGCTACCGGCCGCGCTGCGTGAGATCAAGCTCCTAGACTTGCTTCAACTTGATCGCCGACCGACCTTTGTCATCAACCTGGCACACTATACAGATAACCATACTGCGTCGGGCGATCTGGAAATTGTCTACTGCAATCCGTCGTTACGATCAACTCCCGATATCTACAATCGAGTATGTGTCGACTCCAAAGTCGCTCCCGTATCTGACGTTGGATTTCGATACTTCAAGGATTGGGCACTGGGTTGCGCCGAGACTTCTTCAGAACCAGACGTGCCCTTCTTGCAGTATGCTGGTCGTACCTGGTCATATATAAGCCTGCCTGAAGGCTTCCGAATTATCAGTGCCAATGGAGTCGTTACCCAGGAACATATAGATCACGACAAAAGCCCCCCGCGATACGAACAAAGATTGCTACGTGATAAGCATGCTGCATTTTCTCAGAATGCAGGACCGTCCGCAGCCGACATGCAGCCTATCGAGGTCGGGAAATCGGTGCCCAATCAACTCACAAAGGAGCGTATCTATTGCGACTGGACAAGCGTGCCCATAGAAAACGAGACGGACGACCACAAGGTCTTTACAAGGTCGATTGACTGGGCTAGCACACCTCTAGGCCCGATTGAAGAATGGAGCTGGGACCTCAGATCAGCATCTGACATGACTATGAGGACTCCTTATCCTGCAGCCATGTATTGGGGTCCCGAATTTATTACCATGTACAACAAGTCATACGTTGAAATTGCAGGAAAGAAGCATCCGAAACTGACCGGACAACCGTATCGAGAAGGCTGGTCGGAGATCTGGGACGATATCAAGCCCATCCTACTCCGCGCTTGGAATGAAGGCGAGTCTGCCATGAAGCGTGAAGACCGGCTTTTCATCACACGAAATGGCTTTCTTGAGGAAACCTTCTTCTCCTGGAGCATGGTGCCTCTTCTCGGGAGCAAGAATCAAGTCATGGGCCTTTTCAATGCGGCATTTGAGAACACGCAACAGATTGTCAATGAACGGCGTCTACATACCTTGCGCGAAGTTGGAGAACATACTGCTGCGGCCAAGTCGTTTCGGGAGTTCTGGGCACTGACTCTCAAGGGATTGGAATACAATGAGCCGGACGTACCGTTTTGTTTGATCTATTCGGTAGGGGAGGACAACGATAGTGATAGCGTATCTTTCAATTCCGGCAGCCTGAGCTTCTCACACAACCTGACTCTGGAAGGATCTTTGGGTGTGCCGAAGAGTCACCCAGCAGCACCTGCAATTTTGGACTCGCGAAGTCAGGAAGGCTTTGCGCCTTACATGAGACAGTCCATGGCCGCAGGTGGCGTGCCGATCCTGCTGTCGACGGAAGATGACACTCTGCCCAAGTCTCTCGTACAAGGCTTCGACTGGCGCGGCTTTGGAGATGCTTGCAGACATTTGGTCGTCTTTCCTATCAATCCAATAGCTGCATGGTACGAAGCCACATATCCGAGAGGCTTCGTTGTGCTGGGCGTCAACCCCAGACGACCTTACGATGAGGATTATAAGCTTTTCGTGAATCTTATGATGAGGCAGCTCGCTACATCTCTGGCCTCTGTAGTTTTATTCGAAGAAGAGGTCAGAAGAAGCGCCAAGGCTGCTCGACTAGCTGCCATCGATCGCGAACACCTGTCCCTACAGCTACAAATGAGAACACAGGAGGCCGTAGAGAGCGAATATAAATTCAGCAGATTAGCAGAGTTTGCGCCCGTGGGCATCTTCATTGCCGATTTCGAGGGGTCGTTCAGCTACTGCAATGATATGTGGTGGCAAATCTCGCGTCAAAATCGAGTCGAGGACTTTGGAAACACCACCAAGCACGCCTGGATCCACAATGTCATGGATGTAGATCGCCCAAAACTGCAAGCGGCGTGGGATAAGATGATTGTGGAAAAGTCGACCATGTCCATTGAATTCAGATTCAAGTGCAGTCAACGAGTGGCCGACGGCATCATTGACACTTGGGTTCTCATGAGTGCCTACCCGGACAGCCACCAAAACTCCAAAAAAGAATCCATCTTTGGCTGCATCACCGACATCTCGAGTCAGAAGCGCGCCGAACAAGTGCAAAGTGACCGTCGCAAGGAGGCAGTGGAGCTCAAGCGGCAGCAGGAAAATTTCATCGATATTACGAGCCACGAAATGCGTAATCCTCTTTCGGCCATTCTGCAATGCGTTGATCAGATCACGAGCAGTGTCGTGGAGTTCTCTGACTACGGATTACTAGACTCGGTGAAGCGGCTGCATGCTGACTGCCTGGACGCGGCCAACACAATCAGTCTCTGTGCCAGCCACCAGAAGCGCATCGTCGATGACATCTTGACTCTTTCCAAGCTCGACTCGAGGCTGATCTCCGTGACGCCGGTTGACGTGCAGCCGCTGGTGGTGGTTGAGCAGGTCTTGAAGATGTTTCAACCCGAAGTCCGAGCGCACGACATCAATCTTTCGGTCAAGGTTGACAAGAGTTATCACGAGTCCAACATTGACTGGGTCACTCTCGATCCTTCGCGATTGCAGCAGGTACTCATCAACTTTATCACGAATTCGATCAAGTTCACGCAGAACCAGAAAAAGCGAAACATCACCGTCACGATGAACGCCTTTACCGATCTGTCGAAGCTGTTGCAGGGGGACATTGCGTATCTTGAGTGCAGTGAATTCAGTCAGTCCCTCTTACAGCAACGCCATCATTTTTCAGGAGATCAGAACGCGGAGCCGCCAATTCTTCTGCAATTCACCATTCAGGACAGTGGCTCTGGTATAAACGATGAGGATCTGAAGCTTCTCTTCCGTCGGTTTCAACAAGCTACCCCGCGAACTCACGTGCAATACGGCGGCTCGGGTCTCGGTCTGTTCATTTCGCGAACACTTGTCGAAATGCAAGGTGGTCAGATTGGCGTGCTATCGCAGGAAAACGAGGGGAGCAGTTTTTATTTTTACGTAAAATGTGGCAAGGGTGTCGCGCAAGAAAGGCCCCGTAACGAGGATGCAAAACTGCCAACCTCGTGTCCAGATCGCAATATCTTATCGTCATCGTCCTCGCCGCCAAAAGGGAGAAGTATCAGCTTACCTAACCCCGCCGTTCCCGACGTTCCCACCGTCAGTATATCCTCTAATATGGAGGTGAAAGAACAGGTGTCTTCGCCGCAGTTCAAGATACTCATTGTCGAAGACAACCTAATCAATCAAAAGGTCTTGAACCGGCAACTCATCAATAAAGGCAACAAGACTTACACCGCGAACCACGGCCAAGAGGCACTCGATTTGCTAGCCAAGTCACGATTCTGGAAAGGTCGCGCGGCGGATGGATTCGATATCTCGGTGATTCTCATGGATTTAGAAATGCCCGTCATGGATGGCCTGACGTGCACAAAGAAAATCCGGCAACTTGAACGAGAAGGCACCATTGTCAAGCATATTCCCATCATTGCAGTTACGGCATATGCCCGACCGGAGCAAGTTCAAAAGGCACAGGATGCAGGAATGGTGAGTTCACGTCCTCCGGCCGCCCGCCTTTTTCCAATAGCTGAAGGATAATGATGGAACCAAAACTAACATCTCATACCACACAGGACGAGGTCATGCCGAAGCCGTTTCGTATGACGGACTTGATACCCAAGATTAAAGATATTGTGGATAGATACAGCCTGCCGGGCGGGCATGCGGCCTCCCCGGGGGGCTGAGATGATTGGCATGCTGCAGCAGAATCATGGAATGGAAGAAGAAGAATAACTGTGAAGAGGACGGACCGCTATGGCATGGCATGCGATGACGCGGATGAACTCGCTTTACGCGTGCGCAGCCTCGCAACATTGCAGGGAGCTCCCTACCCACGAAATGAAAGCAGAATATGTGCTTGTGGAAAGGTCGACAATGACATGGGTTGGTGCGGGTGTCATGCACGACACGCCCACACCCTCGCAACGTTGCAGGAAGTCCTTGCCACGAGATACGAACCTGTCTGTTTGCTTCCAAGGAAGGGACGAATAATATAATAACCAGAGTTTCATTTGACGGGTCTCGCCGGCGAGATTCACATGGCGTTGGAGGCGCAATATCCCACTGAGGCAAAAACGACCGGACGACTCGACTCGGTGAACGACGGCAAGCCGGCATGCCGAATTATGTTATGATATTAATGGAACGGCCGTCGGTCGGGGCAGAAGGGGATATGCTGCTGGTGGTTTTTTTTTTTTTTGGATAACAGGACATGGCAGGCCAGAGCATATGCATGAAAAAGGATGCATTTCGAGAAAGGTTGCTAGCTTTGGAGGACTGAGCGTGGCTGCTATATCGGGCGGTGATGGAGATGGAGATGGTAGATGTGATACGATATGTGAGACGATCGATGGAAATGATGGGATGTGCCGAGCGGACATGTATATATGATGAGTAACGGGGCATGTCAGACGGAAGATGAATGGAGACGATGAGACACGATGGATGGATAAATGAATAACATTCGATGCCACGTCACTGTTATAGATACGTTGCGAACGGACATACATAGCGACAGCGTAGGTACTTAGCTTAGGTAGGTAGTCGCAGAAGAGAAGCTAATGAGTTCGTGTTGTCGATGCTCGTTCCGTTAGGATCTAGGTACACTAATAAGGTACACAAATAGGTAGATACCTAAGGTATGTACGTATCATACGTGTAACGATCAGTACTCCGTACATGCTGTACCTACCTCCTAGGTACCTACATCTACCATTCCTATCCGGCTACATAGGTACCTAGTCGTTTCAGACCAAGTACCAAGCCCGACTGCCCGAGTCCTTTCCCCACAGCCTACAGGTGGTGTACCTCCTAACCTACCTCCTATGTACATATGTACATATGCCACAACCGCGTGTCGTGCACACTTTCTCCTCTTCTTCATCCACTCCCGAGCGGCGGCAATCTTAATTTGCGTCCCAAACTTCCAGATTCCAGATCGTAAAACCCGACATCAAGATGCGCGAGACTATCAACAATGTCTCGAACGGGGAGAGCTGCTCACCAGAATGACATGCCTAGGACCAATGGTCTCGCTCACATGTTCTCAACGCACCGAACATTGGTCATGCCTGCTTCGCAGAAAACGACGCTACATCAGCTAACTTATTTAGTTAATCAAGTCTGTTCACAACGGAGCGACCGATTCGGGAATGCATTTGCAGCCGCAGCCGCAGCCATAACCCGCCCTTTCGCGCGCGGCGCCAGTTGCGCCAAACGCCGCTGTGACCGCCAGCTACCTACCTAGTCAGGGACCAACTTCTCCGCGAGCATCTCCGGATCGCCTGCTCAGCGTCCCCAAAATGATCGGTGCGCACTGCGACAAGTTACAACACGCCACGACGAGTAGGCATGTATACCTACCTATACATGTACCTATCTCGGCTGAATCTGAGGCTCTGAGCGAGGGGGCCAAAGCGTCAGCTCGCGGCCGCTTGTGAGAATAGGTAGTCTAGGTACATACCCAACTTCGTTCCTGCGCCAGAACGAGACACCGAAGCCGTCTACCTACCTAGGTATGCAGTTGCCTCCGTTTCTTTACCTTGGACCAGCTACCGTGCTGGTCTTCCGGGTGGCGGAGACAGCCTGGGCAGGATTTGCACTCCACGCCCGAGTCCTCTCCATCTTGAAACAGGACGCTATTCCGGCCGCAGGAAGGCATTTGTGTCATGTCATGTCCATGCCCGTTTGCTAAAGATGGCGCTTGGAGGTGCGACGCCGCTACTATGGCATGGATTCAACGGGCGCGGTAAAACGTCCCATGGATTGTGTTTTACTCGTGGGGGGAAGTTGCCGACCTGTTGTGGTATAAAGAGAGTGTCTGGCTCGGGAAGAAGACTGTTCATTCTTTCTATCTATTCAAACATCCTCTTACTCTATTCTGTTGCTTAAACCTGTCTTCCATTTTCACTCTTTTTATTATTCCCATCACTTGGGCGACTCTTCAATCTTCCATTCTTTTTTTTTACGACATCGCATTGCTGGACATTGCAAACCGACTGTCTCAATTCACTCTCTTCATTGAGTCTTTCTAATTTCTTCCGTTTTACTTCAACAAGAAAATACAACAAAACTTCGGCGTGTAATAACCAGACACACACACACACACACAACACAACATACAACATATACACATACACATACACCACAACAAAAACAAATATGCGATACTCATTCGATTCTGCTGCCCTCGTCGCGGCTGGCTTGGCCATTACCGTTCTTCCCGTAACTACTGCCGTGCCTGTCCCGCAGTTTGGCTTGCCTGGCCTGTCTTCCTTCACCAACTTACTGGGAGGCGCAGGCGGTGGTGGCGGTGGACTTCCCGGTCTGGGGAGCCTGATTCCCGGCGGCGGTGGCTCCGGCGGTGCTGGTGGTTTAGGTGGTCTGACGAGTTTGATACCCGGTCTTTCTAGTATCATTCCAGGTGCTGGCGGGTCGGGCGGCGGCGCTGGAGGCGCTGCTTCTGCGATTCCTGGTCTGGGGAGTTTGCTCGGAGGCGGCGCTGGCGCCGCTCCGGCTGGGGCTGCTGCTGCTACTCCCAACACGCCTGCCGCTGGTAGTAACAGCGTTCCCGCGACCTCCAATCCTGGCGGTGTTTCTGGTGTCAGTCCTGGTGCCCCTGGTACCGGTGCTGCTGCTGGTACCGGTACCACCTCTGCCGATGCCAGCTCTGCCACTGGTGCTGGAGGTGACCCTTCTCACTCTTCAGCCGACACTGGGTCTTCTGACACTGGCAGCGGCGCCGCTGGCGGTGACGCTCCCACAGGAACTGACTCTGGTGCTGCCAGCTCTTCCACTGACGCCGCTGGTGCTGCTGGTGATAAAGCTGGTGATGAAGCTGGCGACAAACACGATGATAAAGCTAGTGCTGCTGGCGATGCCAGCTCTGATACCAGTGCACCCCCAAGCTCAACTGATTCCAGCGCTGCCAGTTCTGCCTCTGGCTCAGCTGACGCCGCTGGCTCTGGCGCTCCTGGTGCCGGTAGCTTCATGGATGCTTTCCTGAAGCACGGACTGGCCGAACCCTCCATTCTGGGCGACCACATGAAGTACACGACCAACCCTCCCTCCGCTCTTCAGCCCATTCCCAAGGAGCAGAACAACGCTCCCCGCGAGGCTCACCGCCAGGCGCACGTGGCCTTGATTGATGGGCAGCAGAAGCAGTCCTCTACCAACGTTTGAGTGACATTCAGGTATCTCATGAGCAAAGGACGACAACATGTATCAGCGGGAAGGCAAGGGGTTTGATTCACAGACCAGAATGGAAATTAAAACGCAAGTCAATTATCAATATGGCGATGGGGGATCTTGGATTTTGGCACTTTTTCACAAGGAGTGGGAATGGATTTGGGGAATGGAGAGGAGAGTGGTATGTGGCTGGCGCTCTCTACATCGTGTATCTTTACATAAAAAGTATATGTATACTTTCACATTCATGATAAATGCGGCAAAGTCTTAAAAAGATCTTGATGTTTCGCCTTTGCGTCTGTGCTATATGGATTCCAGTGTTCCACTTGGTCAGGCCGCAAGTGTGACTCGACAGAGGTGATTCAGTAGAAACGCGAAGGCACCTAACCCAACGGCTTCCCACCTACTGAAGCGCAACGCACATACTAAGGTAAAGAGAATACTGCGATGGCTCCGTTTCGCGTTGCTCTCACTTTTCTTTCCCGGATGGTTACTAAGCTCTTTGCCGTGGGCCTCGTCCATTTTTCTCCAATCTCACCAGCGTACTTGCAGTCTTGCACGGTGCGCCTCGTTCATCAATCAACCTCTGTCCCTCGCGTACATTTCTCAAACCGTGAGAACACGACCGCTCGGCTGCCACGAGTTCCCTTCGACTAAAAGTCATTTCGTTCAAGCAGCTTGCAGGATGAGCAGAAGACTGCCAGAATGAACCTCAACCACCAGTAACCTGTATAGGGGTTGTACCGTGTACGTATCAAGGACCAGGCTCTACCTAGCGAGTCCCGCCCTTGATGATTATTAGGTAGGTTAGGTACCTAGGTTAGGTACCTAATGTGTGTCTGCCTTTCAGCCCGCTCTAATTCATCGGGTCCCAAAAAGCACGGAGGGGAAAGGATGTAACCTGCGCGATAACCGTTGGGCCACGGTCTGACGGTCACTTTTGTCACTTGTGGACAAAAGTTGTCAGGTTTGACATGTTGACATGTCAGGTGGAACTCGGGAAGATGGGTGGTATGGCAGAACGTGCGCAATATATACAACGTGGCCAGAGATGAGAAGAAGAATGCGATGCTGGGTTAAAACTCAGAAAGCCTAATGGGCTTGGGCATGATTCCGGAAATGGTGGCATAGAGCGGTTACGATGTATTTTGTTTCTAATTTTGCATTTGCGTGGCAACTCTGGGCTGACTTCTTCTTAGGGCTGGTGTCTGAACACTGACTTACTGGTTCTCACGACATTGTACGTGACGAGACATCAGATCTTGTAGTCTCACGAGGAACTTGGAAGTGCGGAAGACTTGCAGGCTTCTTTCTGTGCGTCCGAAGTCGTGTCGTGTTGTTCAGTGACAGCTGATGGATTTACATGGTCACGGCCTTCTTCATCCGTGTGGAGTCGAGGGCATTTGCGTCTTTGATGGACGGAATCGAAGGGACGCCAATTCCACACCACTGTGTAGTAGGTAGATAGATAGTACCCATCAAGTGTGTCCCTATTACGGCTACGGTACTTGAGGGCCGAGAATCGTGGCGTCGTCTCATTATTCTCTCTGAACCTACAAGTTTGAGTCTTGACTGTCACTAGGTCGGTTTGCTCAGGCCTCGTCCCAAAAAAAAAAGGAAAAGAGAGGTACGATTGGGCCATTGGCCTAGATTCACCAACCGGACGTCGACGGTCGCACGATGTACAGCACACGATACTGCTGACTCTATTTTCATCTGTAACCTGATTTGTTCCTCTAGAAAAAGTCCAAAAGAGACAGTATGGCTTTCGTACGAAGTTAAGAACAATACAGAAAGCACTCGTGGGACGCGAAGTCTGAGGCCTCAACAGATGATGTTGCACAAAAGAATGGGCGCAGCCGTCTGGCCACTGTTTTGTGCTTGTATATGCCCCTATATACCCTGCGATAGATGACATCGCTATGCTACTTTCATGATGTACATATCTCTGAAAGCAGAAAAGAAACCGGACAGTCTTTTTCGGCTCAGGAAAAGCCGACGTACCAGAAAAAGCCGACGGGATGTTGTACACTGTCGGTGAAACTGCCGAGGCTTGTTTGTGATCGGAGGACAAAAGGAGGGGCAACGACTCACGAGGGCATTGCGGCCGTGGAGGAAAACAAGCTTATTGGACAGGACGGGATGTTCGACGTGGCCCTCGCATCCCCAATTCCCCATGGCGGATCTGCCATGGCTTTATCTCTTGATCTTGGCGAGACGTCAAATCCTTCTGAAACCTCATCGGGGAACAACTGTCAACACGGCCGCCGGCGTAGGTACCTATGTCAAGACTCAAGGAGGGCAGCTCCCATGATGGAGAATCACCTTAGGTACTCATTCAATGCAGCCATCCACACCTCCGTCTCAGAACACCCCTCATGATCAATGCTGTTTTGTCGTTGTCTCCGACGTCCGTTGTCCATTGTCCGTTGTCCGTTGTCCGTGAGAATGCGGGATACGGGATACGGGATACGGGATACGGGAACAGCACGCGACTATGGACATCACAAAGCAGACAATGCCATGCGTCGCGCAAGGTTGCAAAGGCAACCCCTCAACTTCCCCTGGTGACTGGTCGACAGGACTTCGTAACTCGAGAAGCTGTGCCTTTTCGGTCGACCAACGGGAATGATGATGGCGCATGAAAAGCCACGGCGAGAGAGCCAAGTTCTTGTCGCGGCCAAGCGATTGGCCAGTGACAGCGACAGGCCACGGCTCGGCACCGATTCACCGAAGATGGCTGTCGCGTCGGGGCTTAGCTGTGACCTGTGGCCTGTTACAACTTACAACTTGCATACAGTATTTACTAATACGTACATACATGATACCTCGTACATACCTAGGTACGAAGCCCGTTTACCCCGGAAGGGCGGGTCTAGCCATGCGGCCGAATGGCGGGTTCGAACTTCGTGCCATTCGGCCGGCAGCAAAGAAACGGCATTTCCGGCAAGTGACGGCCTGAACCAGTGCAAGTTGCAACACGAGGAGGAAAAAGGCAGTACGGTTTCCTGCCATCCATCTCATCTCGAGATCGTCAACTTGCACTGCATCGGAGCAGAGTTGCATCTTTGCAACCGTCATGGGCCTCATGCCAGGTCGCTCTCGTTTCATGTTCGTTGCCGAGCCTTCGCCGCGCCGGGCGGGTGTAGTACGGGTGGTCAGAGGTGACAGGACGCATAATCCCGAGCCTCATGCCGTGGACTCATGTACGCCGATGGACAACTCGCACACGCCGCCATGTTTAAAAGAAGCCTCGTCCGCTCAGCCAACAGGTCGTTTCCGTTCAACATCACACGCCTCGATCGACCGTTTTACACGCTCTACCGTCTTTTGAAGCCAGTC
The DNA here is from genome assembly GCA_018360345.1 of Claviceps sp. LM84 group G4. Lineage (NCBI taxonomy): Eukaryota > Fungi > Ascomycota > Sordariomycetes > Hypocreales > Clavicipitaceae > Claviceps > Claviceps sp. LM84 group G4. The sequence goes on along the minus strand of SRQH01000220.1, from coordinate 25,716 downwards.
CCTCCATCATCGGCCTCTTTGTTTCGCTCAGCGCCTCCATCATGACAAAAGGAATCGCTCCCTGGCTTGGTAGCAAGTCGCAGCCAGATGCGTCCATATCGAGATCGATCTTGCGCAACAGCAGCAATGAAAGACTCACACAAGAAGCTTTATCCCTGCTTCCCGCGCCCTTACACCACCTCCATTTTCCTGTCGACGGAAACTCGGCGTCTGACGCGCACTCAAAGTGCTGCTCCATCTGCAAAGAGCCTCTCGTGGATCGGGCCCAAATGAGAGTCTTGCCGTGTGGCCATCAGTTCGACCAATGCTGCGTCGATCCGTGGCTTCTGAAGCACTCTGCAACATGTCCACTGTGGTGAGTAACTCTCCGCGGCTTTCCCTCCCTTCCAGTTCGCTATTTCCATCGGCAACAAGCTCGTATGTGTGTTGACCTTTCACTCTGTGAATTACAGCCGAAAAAAAGTCGTTCCGAGACTGCCCACGCTGTTGAAGAGATTGCCATCCACAAGGTCCATCTACTTGTCCGCCACGAAGTGGAAGCAAAATCGAAGCCGAAGCCGTAGTGACACGTCGCTTTCCTGTCCACCCTCCTTCATGACTCATGAGGTGGGAGTAGATCTGGTTTCCGCCAAGTCTGCCATGGAGGAGATGGGCCCGTCGCTACGCAGCGTGCCGAGCGTCCGTTCGGGCGGCCCCGGCTCCGGATGGGCGAGCAAGACAATCCATGTGTCGTGTCCGAGGGCGCTGGCGCCAATCTAGGAGATAAGAGAGGTAGTAGAGATAACGAGGAATGTAAGGAATGTATACCCAAGGAGAAGACGAAGGTGCCAGAGGTGAAACAAGGGAAGAAGGCAAGAGGGGCGAGCTCTTCCGATTTAGTTGCATCATGAGCGTTGTACTTGAAAATGCATTTGTCCCATCAATATATATCAAAGACAGATTCTCAAACCTGTCAATATACATACCTACCAGGTACCTAACCTTACCTAGGTAGGTACCTCATATCTCCAACAAATTTGGATCTGGCCCACTTGAAACTTCCCTTCACTCCTTCTTGTCAGTTGTCACTTATTATGACAAAGTTCACAATCCCGCCATCTCCGACTCCCGACACGCCCCCGAATGAAGCACCGTGTACTCGAACCCCTCTCGATCAGGAATCGGAATCTCAATAGCGACCGAGTCCGCCGCACTAGGATACTCTGTCCGATGCCCCTCCCGCGTATAGTCCGCCGTGTCCGCCGCGATGATCAGCCCGTATTTCCCGCCGTGCAGCCAGACCTCCTCGTCGCCTTCGTAGAGACTGATTTTTGCCAGACCGCTTAACAAAAGAACATATCTAGTAGAAAGTCGCTATTAGTTGTGCATATTCTTTTAAACAAGTTCCAAGTTCCAAGTTCCAGTCACGAGCGGCTTCGTGGCGGGCAAAACACTGATGAAGAAGTGGGAAAAAAAAAAAGAAAAAAAAGGAAAGAAAAAGAAAGGGAAAGGGAAAGGTATGTACAACAAAATCAAGTTGAATCCGGAAAAGAGAGAGGCAGGAATCGTACTGAAATGCAGGCGCGTGATGAAACCCCCCATCAAAACGCCCCGGAATAACGTTATACGATACATTGCCGGCCTGTCCCAGAGACAGCTTCAATGCCCCCTCGATGCCCTTCTCGACTGTGTTATGAAAGGGAGTCTCGAGCTGCCAGCATTCAAATAGGGAGACGCCATTCGTCGCCGTTACGGCTGTGAGGTTCAGGAACGGAGTGGTGAGGTTGCTCAGGAGAGGGGGGGCCGAGAGGCTCATCCGGGTGAGAAGGTTTTGGAAGAGCATTGTTGATATGTTGTGGCGACACGAGGATAAGATTCTCGATTGAATCTGATTCATTTGATTGTTTTGTTTTTGGGTCTCTACATATGTACATATGTGCAAGTATCCCCGGCCGGCAAACACGTGATCATCACGATTCATACCGAGAATTACTAATTGAATTTGCATGGAGGTATGTACATAGGTATATATACGATCTAGGGCTTTGTTTGCGCGAATTGCCGTCATAAGTCGTTTCCGCTGTTTCCGAGACGCTCGGCTAAGGCTAAAGACTTGCCCCAGTTTCGTGAAGACATTAGGTACCTACATGATGTTGAGCCAAAGATGCCAGATGCACCATGCTACCCTACCTACATAATTTTCGATTACATTTAGATGCGGCGACGGGGCAATTCATTTATCCCATCATTGCTTGCTTTCCGACAAGCCGAGGTTGACTATGGCAGGTGGGACTTTATTGAGAAGACCGAATTGCGGTTGTTCGAATCAGCAAACGAGGTGCGATAAAAAAACGAAGAGGCATGTTTCTGGGTGGAAGAAGTAGAACAACATCTTGTGCAAATCAAACATGCTCGTAGTCTCGTACACGACGAGAGCAGCATAAGTAGGAGCGCTGGAATGATAACTAACATGGCTACGATGTGGCGTATACATGAAGGACCATATCGTCTAGCCGTCTAATTTTCCTTTCCTGCTTTCCTCCCTCCCACTCTTTCGTACAGCCGGCCAAGCAGACCTCTAGCGCACCCTCTATTTCCCTTTTGCCCTCTTCGGTTCTCATTCATCAAGCGGTCACCGCCGCGCAAATCCAGGAGGAGGCTGAAATCCCGGCGGAGGCATATACCCAGGAGGAGCACCGGGGGGAGCGAGCATCCCAGGGGGTGCCCCAGGAGGCGCAGCGGGAAATCCAGGCGGAGGGACGACCGGAAAAGCCGGGGGCGTCGGAGATGCAGAAGGCGGTCTGAAAGCCCCGGGGTGGAAGTCTGCGGGATTGGTGAAGTTTTGTCCCTGGGGCGGACGGGCTGGGAGTCCTGAAGGGGGCGGAGGGAGAGCTGCTGAGGCGCGAGGAGGCGGTGTGTTGTACGTGGATGGAACGCGAGGAGGGGGAAGAGGCAAGCTGCCTGGTGATGGATGGTGGTGGCCAAGTGACGGAGGAGGCATCCCGTGGGCACCGACGACAGGCGCCATGGGGATGCCGCCGGCCATGGCGGAAGGGTCGAAGCCTACTGGAACCGGAACGGGTGGATGGCGGAGAGGATGCGGCTGGACTGGTGGTTGAGGTATGGGTATTGCTGCGGCAGCTGTTTGTTGGTATTGTAATGGTTGGTGCGGTGGCGGTTGTAGAGGCGGTTGCATCGTCTTCTTCATCGGCGGCGGTTGCCGCTGCTGTACAAACGCCGGCAGTCCTGGGCCCTCGGGCACAATATTTCTCTTCTTAGCCTGCTTCGCAAGCTCTCTCTCGGCCTCATCACCATGCCTCTCCCCCTTGCCATCCTTTTTGAAGGCATATTGCACGCTAATTTCCTTGCTCAGCATGTACTGGCCATCCAGATTCGCCATTGCCGCATCACTGCTCTCAAAGTCTCCGAAGCTCACGAATCCGAACCCCTTGCTGTGTCCGGCGTCGTCCCGCGCCACCTTGGGTAAGCTCAGTAGCGGGCCGAAGCGCGAGAACGTATCGTACAGCAGCTTCTCGTCGACCATGGCGTCGAGATTGCCGATAAAGAGTTCGGCGCCAATATCGGAGGCGCCTTTTTGCTTGTCGGCGGAGGCCTTGTTGACGCGGAGGGACTTGCCAAAGAGCTTGATGCCGTTGAGAACGTTGGCTGCGTACTCGGCATCGGCAGGAGTCCGGAACTCGACAAACCCGAACCCTTGGTGTGTTTGAGTGACGCGGTCACGAGGCATGTGGATGTTGTGGATGGGTCCCATTTGGAGCATCACCTCGTAGATGGTCGACGAGGTGGCGCGCTCGTCGATGTTGCCTATGTAGACGGTGGCATCTTTGTCTTGCTCCCTGTGATAGTGTGCCTCAAGGTTAGCAACTTAAAAATGCGCGAATTGGCAGAAGCGAGTTGTAGTGACGGCGATCGTCGCGTACCAATGGCGGTTTTGGGCCATCTCGGCGGATGAGGTTCGGGGGAACGAGCGCTCTTTCCGACTTGCTCTTTTACTTCTTTCTCCTCTTTCCTGTAAGTTGAAAGGAAAACGGGTTCGAATCAAGTGAGCGATAACTAGATTGTCGAGGTTTTGCGATTTCCGATGAGGTTTGCCAGAAGTTGAAGCTCCAGCGGCGCAGAATGCGCATCATGGCAGCTCGGTGGATTAGCCGACGATGATCCGTGCGTGCACGACGTATTTTGTGGGGCACGAATTGGCTTTTGTCTGGACTCTGAAGCCATCGCATGAATGAACGGCATATTCTAGCCCAGTTCACCATCACAATCTGCGTTCCTCGTCATCGCAGAGCAACTCACGCGTCGACACTCCAATCCAGCCGAATCCCTCATTGTCATCGCTGCCAGTCTCCGAAGATGATTGCCCTTTCTGAGGAGTCCAAGGTTCGTGACAGGCCCGCCGATGCGGATCCAGAGAGTGACGTTCCCAGGGCAAAGACTAACATGTTCTCTACTTTATCTGGAGTAGGAGCGCATCGCCAAGCTCATTGATGTGTCTCGTGTCGCTCTTCACTAGTAAGTGCTACCGAAGTCTCTCTTGTGATGCCTGTCTCTCATGCTGACCATTCGCAGTGGCTACCTGCCCCTAATTCTCTACCTCGGTATGAGTGCCTGGCGACGGCGAACCGAAAGATTCTAAGAAGACAACACCGTAATCATTGCTAACAAATTTATTTGTCGCGCAGGCTATACTCGCAGCGAACCTCGTCCTTCCCTTATCCAGTATGTGCACCATCCCGCCAAAGTATTTCCATGTGCCTCTTTTATCCCAGATATTGACCAGATGTGCAGCCTTCTCTCTCCTCTTTCGTAGATGCGTTGAACTTCGAAGCGAGCATCTTGTTGCCACGTCATGCCGGCTCACTGGCTCTCCGTAGACACGGGAGGAAGTCGAAGGGGAAGAAACGCGAAAAAAATGAATAGTTGAGGGATCAAGGAGGGTCAGGCAATGCATTGGTTACTTTTCGCACAAAATAGGATGGTTACAAAGGATGAAGGCGCAATTTCACGAGTTTGGGATACACAGACGTGGTAGGAAGCACCATGTGTGGCCGGCGCAAGAGACATGCGAAACGATGACTGCCCGAGATCGAGGGATTCTCAGTGTATAATATCAAGCTACCAGCTGTAGCCCATAACCATCACCGTTAGCCGTAGTGGCCCGTTTACAACATGTTCATACTGAGAAATTGACCAATTTTCACGAGTCACATGAGCACCGCCGGGTCCCGTTCCCTATTGGATCGCAGACCGAAGACACGTGAGTTTAATCATTAGGCACCGAGAGGTATGTATCATACGATACAGTTTGCTGCATCGACCGCATGTTTGCAGGTTGTAGCAAAAAGATGAAAATAAAATAAAAAACGCTACACGATTATCGCACGACAAAAAGCATTTTTTATGCTTCCAACAAGTTACAATCTAACGGCCCCGAAGCTAGCCGCCCCGGCCTCCAAAATTCTACGACACAAGGAGAGCAAGAGGCCTGAGCCCGACAACCATTAATTAACCATCACAACGTGGAGGAACGGAACGCAAGACCAAGAAGTATTACCTAAGGTAGGTTACCTCTTACTCACCTACCTAAGTTCTAACTTCCCTCTTCCCTCCCACTTGGACATCTCGGTTGAGCAGGTACCTAACTTATAAGGCGTAAAGCGGCGCAAACGACGTCCCGGCCGCGATGGCCACAACTTGCAAGTTGCAACTGCAAGTCCCGCTGCGCGAGCCCCGCTTGCGAATCCCGCCCGTTTGCGCAAAAAACCCTCGGAAGGCTGGACAGTGAAAACCAAGAGGCACGCACTTCCAAGTTTCAACCCCAGCTCTACCGTCGCTCCAACCCGTCGTCATCAGGAACACCACCACGACATTGCCGGCCTCCATCCACCCAATGTAGAAACAAGGCGCCTCCTCCTCCCGTCTCTCTCTCTTTCATCTTATGCAGGAACACCGCCATGGGGGTCCGTCTCCCGCCTTCGTCGAGGCGGTCGCGGGCCTGAGCGCCGGAGTAGTGTCCACGCTGGTGGTGCACCCGTTAGACATTGTCAAGACGCGCATGCAGAGTGAGTCCCGTTCTCTTACTCAAGCGCCACTACGATCTGGGAACGATCTGGGACAGAAAGAACGAAAGAAAATGAGACAGAAAAGACTAATCACTGCCACGCAGTCTATCGCAGCGCCGGCCCCTCTTCGTCTTCGCCTCCCCCCACGACACTCGCTATCCTCCGCTCCCTCACGTCCAACAAGCAGCCTGTCCTACTATCCCTATACCGCGGCCTCACGCCCAATCTTATCGGAAACGCTTCCTCGTCTGCGGCATTCTTCTTCTTCAAGTCCCGCTTCGAGACGCTCGTGGCCCGGCAGGATGGAAAGCCCTCCGCGGGGGGATACTTTGTCGCGAGCGGCCTCGCCGGTGCGACGACCTCTGCGCTGACGAATCCGATATGGGTGCTCAAGACACGCATGCTCTCCTCCGATAGGGGCGCTGTGGGGGCCTATCCATCTATGCTGGCTGGAATTCGCACCATCCTACGAACAGAAGGAGTGGCGGGCTTCTATCGCGGGCTGACAGTGTCGCTGCTGGGAGTTTCGCATGGTGCGGTGCATTTTGCCGTGTATGAGCCTGCCAAGAGGATGTATTTCAAGCGGAGACGGGGCCAGCAAGATGCGCCTGGGCCGGGAGCCGGGGACGGGGCCGGCGCGGGTATCGGGAGAGAGAATCTCAAGATGACGAACCAGGCCACGGTGGTGATATCGAGTGTTGCGAAGCTGGTGGCTGGGGCTGTGACGTATCCCTACCAGGTGCTCCGGAGCAGGATGCAGAACTACAGGGCTGATGAGCGGTTTGGGAGGGGTCTGGGAGATGTTGTGGCTCGGATTTGGCGAGAGGAGGGATTTGTTGGCTTTTATCGAGGCTTGGTCCCTGGCGTGGTGAGGGTCATGCCGGCGACGTGGGTGACGTTTTTGGTTTACGAGAACGTCAAGTATCATCTACCCCAGTGGGTTGCGTGATCTGCCCATGCTTTCCAATACTTTTTGGCATCTGACTTTTCTCATCTTTATCTCTCATGTCCTGTCTTATATCACGTTTACATCTTCTATTTTTGCATACGCGTACACTTCATGTTTCCATTGCTCTTTGGTCGCGATCAGAAGTGGAATGCAATACACGATTGGAAGATGAAGCCGTACGTCTTCATCTCTACCTCTGATCACAGTCACACTACCAAGGCGCGTGTTCACTCCTCTCAGCTAGCGCTTCTTCTTTGCATGAGCCCATCCATGATTTGGTCATGGACGTGTCAAGGCACGTGATGCGGTCTGAGATGATACAGGCTTCTAAGTAGTAAGCATGTAGCATCGGGGGCGTAAAAAGAATCAAAAGCTTCCATTATTCCTTTATCTTTTGTGTTGAATCATGTCTACAGTCTGGGTTTTCCCAACGCAATATCTCCCCTAACTCCGTTCCGATCAAACGCTCCGTTCGCAAGCTGACTCGAGGGTATCCCATCCATATCAAACGTCTAGAAGCAGCCCTCCTCGCAGGCACAGAGACCGCAGCATATCGAGCAACCGGCTTCCTCGCCGCCACCACGCAGAGTCATCTCGGGCTGCTGCTCGGAAGTGTTCTGTCGAGGTGGAAACACGTCTGTATGTTAGTCGGGATTCGTTCCTCTTCGTGGATGGAAAGCTTCATGCGGCAGGACGGAGACATACGGGCTGTTGGGTGATGACGTTGTTGGACTCGGCGGTCATGGGCTCCATGGTGCCAGGCATTTTGACAGTTTTTCTTTGGGGTATTTGAAGGTGGCTCGTGATGGGAGTACAATGTTATACGAGAATGAAGAGATTCGAAGAGGGCAGACGACAAGGCGGATGATAAGGCAGGAAAGTTAAAAAAGCAGGTACGGTTACAGATTGCCGACGCAAAACCCTCTTTATACCGCTCCCCTCCCCGAGCCGAGAGACCCGGGGCAAAGGATACCTACGGTACTCCATCCCCAGGGCCCAGCGTGGCTGTGTGCCCACAAAGAAGGACGTGAATGATGAAACACAGTTTGCTGCATGGACGGCGATTGGCCATGAATACCCCAGGGATCCCTGGCCACCTATTCCGTGCCGCTTATCCGCCTTTTGCAGCGAAGGCCAGCGTGGCCACGCGAAGACAACTCGGCGGGCAAATTCCCAACCCTACCTATCCATCCCGGGTCCTCGGAATCCAAGATGGCAAGACCCCTGATCGCGAGCCAGAAGTTGGACGGGAATTATGGCAGAGGAACGTTGAGTTGCCGCCACGGCATGACTGCCTGCGAATCACGATTATTTACCTGAAGATACTTCTTGGATGCTCACTCAGCTCCGGCCAAGACAACGCATTGTGCAATGTGTCTCGGCCGCATGATGCCCGTGGGCCGTGCCTCTCGGCCCGCCCATGCTGTACGCATGAGCCAATGAGCGTCATGATAGCGGTCTTCATCGTGGGGACTATGTACCTACGGCCCACGGGCTACGGCACGTGGCTGGAGCCGCTTATTAGAAGGAGTGGGTACCTGTAGCTGTAAGCCTGTACTCCGTAGGCTTCACATCGCGGAGAGCTTCGATTGAGGTGGCTGAGTTGGCACTTTGAGGTCTGTCTCCCGTACTCCGTAGAGGACAGAAAAATCTGAAATAAGATGGCAGAATAAAGTCAGTGCAAGTTGTCGAAAATCATCAAGGGACCCCGAAACACTGCACCGCCCGGCTGGACCCATTAAACGCGGATGAGGCGCCGACCGTTTTCAAGATGGGCTGCCGTGGAACCCGACGGGTGTGGCGCAGCACCCGTTGGCCCTTGTTGTTGGCCGGTGACTTGGCTTGGTGCCTGAGTGCCTGAGTGTCTGGTCCAACGGCAACCTTGGCAGCCTTGGCAGCCTTGGCAGTTCCCGATAGACGGCCGTCATCAGCCAGCGGCCTCAAATGATTGTACATATGTATGTACTCCGTAGTCTTATTACACGCATCTCCTTCGCCGCATGAACCAATGCTTGTGTCTGTCACAAATGTGTGCCGCATTATGTAATCAGCGGTCTCGTTGATTTTTGCGCCATGGCCATCTCATCTCGGCTCGCTTGGGCGCGGAGCCTTGCATCGTCATCATCATCACCACCAACAAGAACCCACCCTACCTACCACAGTGACCACTAATTTGTCGCTTCCATGGGAAACGTGCTACCTAGTCAAGCTTGGCAGTGCCGTCACCACCATAGTCACCAGTGCAGACATTCCTGTCGTCCCCCAACATGGACGCGTTGCGTTGGTTAACAAGATCAGTCTGATCGCCTATATCTAGGTACCAGACGTAGCTGCGCCCACAAGGAAGGCTACTGGTGCTGGCTCACGAGTCACGGCGCGATTAGTTTCGGATATCTCAAGGGTTGATCGGTCACCACGGCGGCCGATGATACCGACGATGCGACCGAGCACGAGCGTAACCATCTCCGGATACAACAACAGCAAAACCAACCAGAAAGACAAGGACGACAAGCCAAGGCCAGAGTCGAGATGAACTTGGACACGACAGCGGTTGTCATTCTCTCCGCGTCAACCTACGACGTGGTTGGGACGGCACGAATACTATCGACGGCCGAGTCCCACACACGCCTCATCAGTGTCATCACGAGCGTGTGTCAGATCCTAGGCCAAGGCTTTCTTCTCTTGCTGTTTGGCGAGGCGGTCTTCGATATCGCCTCGGGCCCTAAACATGCTCTCAGGCGACGCGCTAATGCAAGCTTAGGCGATGAACCTACGGAGTAGACTCGGTGCAGCGATGCATCTTCGTCACACGTGTCGCGGGCATGTACACCAGGGACCCCAGGGGCCCAGAGTCTTTGATTGACGATGCTACGCTCATTCGAAAACTACGGTGTACCAGCACAGACACGGACCAGAAAGTCTGTGATGAGCCCGATGTGACAAGTGTCATAGACAGTTTATGGCAGTAGGTGCAGCGCATCATGAGAGCTGCGCCTCACGTCCACGCCGGCGCTCAGGATGGCAGTGCTCCCACCGGAGGAGACGAAGTCGGTATGTTCAATGGTACTACTACTAGTCCACGGAACGGGCACCTTTGGAAATATCAGAACGTGTTGGGTGACGATGGCGGCTCACGAGCACAACAACAAGAACGGATGTCATGCGAAAGAACGCAGCAACAGTCACCGGCCAGCGCTGTTACCGCAGCATCGAGAACGACACACCGTGCCGACAGCCACAATGAGCACAAGAGAACCCCAGATCATGGAATTGCACTCTGAGGTGCTGCGGCGGCTTGAGAACCACCGTGCTCCTTGACCAGTGTTTTGCCTAACGGCGAACGTGAACAAGACCTATCATGGAGAAATTTCAGCAGAGTCTCGCGCTCAGCTCATTTCGCATGTGCGACAGTGTCTAAGTTGCAACTTGATCCCTGTGATAGTCGGCGAGACGGCCTTTGATGTCGCCTTGGGGACCACGATTGTCTCGGGCGATGCACTGATGCACGTTCTGGCAACGGGCCTGGAAACTTCAAACGGTGCAACGATGCGTCTTCGTCATAGATGTTGCAGGTCTATATACCAAAGACCCCAAGATCTTTGCCAACGCTACGCTCGTTCGGCAGGTACGGCATAGTAGCGCGGGCCAGGACCAGAGCCGGGGGTGTTGTCACTGTTGTGAAGGATCGCAAGTGACGGAGGCTATGTGCAGTAAATTGCAGTGGGTGAATTATATCATGAGGGATGCGCTTCATGTGTCTGAAGTGGTCATTTGTCAAGTTTCGGATGTGGACAGAGTGCTGGCTGTTGTTGCAAGTTGGCCATGGGAGCGGTGCATCTGATGATGATACTCGCTCCTGAGTCCTGGACCAGCGTTGTTCGAAAGTCCACCTCTGCGACCCCTATTTGCTCGCTCATTCTCCCAACAAATAGTTGAGAGGTCGCCGTAATTGGTCTTGAGCTGTTGTCGACCCAGCGCTAGCTAGGTGTCAGGTACACAAGGATAGTAGCATCAAGTGGCAAGAACACGGCAAGAGATCATTGCTACGGCAGCGCCCGGATGTGGTGTACTGAGAGGTTAAAGCCTGCCACCATCTGGCACCTAGTGATTACCTTGCAACCTTGGTCACGTCTTCACTCTGCCAAGTCTCCTTTAGTAAGGCATGCCACCAAGATGATCGCGGTGGATGCGCATTAATAGGGAGGGAGACTTCCTTCAGTGTTATGTAGTCAGTTTCCGAGGAGCCGCGAGGGATGGATAGTCACTGATTGGGCATCGTACGAGGGGCTTCGGCCATTATTATAAGACTTTTCAGTGTTCAGTGTTCACTATCTTGCTCAGTCTTAGGTAGGAAGGCTATAGGAGTCTCGATTCTTCAGTTCTAGTTGTCAAGTCTTGTAGTAGTCCAGGGAGGGCTGCTGTCTTTTGAGCCTCTATCGTCAATCGACGTCTTTGTGTATAGCCGAGGTCTGGTGGGGGGGGGGGGGCCCCCCCCCCCCCCCCCCCCCCCCTTTGCTGCGTTTTGTATTCACCATCTGTCCACTATGCTGAGTATTTTCTGGCGACCGAGATAGAGGACGATAAACAATTGCTTCCTTATTATCATTATTAGGCGATCCTGGACCTTTTCTTTACGAAGTAGGTACCTTCGCCGCCGTCGCGGGTCGTGTTGAGAACCGGGTTTAATTTTCGAAGGTTACGAGAACAGTCGAAGAAGGCTTCTAAAAATGCGAAAACTGTATGGAGTAGATGATCTCAACACGACCCGCAACGACGGCGAAGGTAAAGGAAAAGTCCAGGATTGGTTAAGGAAGCAATTGTGTATCACACCCTGTCTCGGTCACCAAAAACCAATGGTCAAGACGAAAGACAAAAAAGGTGAGCAGCAATCCTCACAGATTTCCGTCACGTTCCAAAGCGAACGAAAAGCGCAAGCCAATGAAGTCCTCATGACCCCCAAAGACCTCAAGTGTGACTGAAATTCAGCGAAGATGTAGACTACAACATGACCAGGGAGGAGAGGTATGCTTATTAGGGAACCCGTGGAAACGCCACCAACACTGTTTGAACCGTTCTGCGCACTCCTCCGCTGCCATGCTCGTCATGGCCTCCAGCTGGATATATTTGGAGAGTAGGTCAGTAATCACCATCATGTATCGTGGTGCCGACTCATCGCGCGCGGGCAGGTCCGTCATAAAGTCGACGGAGATCTGGGACCAGTAAATAACGGCCTGCAGCCGGTATGGGCTGAAGAAGACCGTTAAGGGCCTTCCGACTCTTACGGCTGGCAACGCAGTGGCAGCTGCGAATGAAACGGGCCACGTCCGCCGACATTCCCTCCCAATGGTAATCTCGGCGTAGTGCCTGGAAAGTCGCAGCCCCCAGCGCCTCACCGGAAGAGTCCGCTTCCACCACCGTGTCCCTCTCGGGATCCCACTGAGCCAGCACCGGGTATGAAATGAAAGCCGACTTCAACTTCTCGAACGCATCCGCACACGCCTCGGACCAGACAAAGGGAGCACCCTTACGTGTCAGGGCTAGCTGAGGGCCCGTCAACTCTGAGAAATTGGGGATGAATTCCCGATAAAAGTTAGCGAACCCGAGGAAACTGCGCACCCCTTTTGCTCTCGTCGGGGGTTCCCAGTCGCGAATGGCTGCGATCTGCTCAGGGTCCGGACGTATAGCCCGGCCCGCTTCCACCATGAATCCCAAGTACTTCACCTCCTTGACCCCGAAACTGCACTTCTCGATATCCAAGTTGAGACCCGCGTCTCACAGGTGACGCAGGACTTCCCGGACCTTGCAAAGATGGTCCTTCTTGGAGCCGTCAGAATAGATGAGGACATCGTCGAGGTAGGCCGTGGCGAAGTCCCCAAGAGTGTCCCCCAGCGCCCCGTTGATGTACCGCTGGAACGTGGCGGGGGCGCCCGCTCAACCGAATGGACACACCAGCCATTCGAAGAGACCGAATCGTGTGCGGAACGCGGTCAGGTGCTCGTCACCCAACGCCATACGCATTCGGTGAAAAGCCGCCCTGACGTCCAGCTTTGTGAACCACCTAGCCGACGACAAAGAACGCAATGTCTCCTTGATGAGAGGCAAAGGATATCGGTCTTGATCTGTCACTTTATTGAGGGCTCGATAGTCCACACAGAAGCGACAGCCCCCGTTCGCCCTCTTCACTAAGAGAACAGGAGCTACGGCGGAGGAAGAAGACACGCGTATCCAGCCCTTATCCATCAACTCAATCACCTGCTTCCGAATTTCCAGCAACTGGTCTCGCGGCAATATTTTACAGAGGTGCGGACGGCAGCTCTGGCGGAGCACCGTCCGGACCCTGCTTGAGACGAATGTGGTGAATCTGCGCTTGGGATTGCGCGTCGAGGGCGTCAAGGAAATTGATGTCATTTTTTTTCTCTGTCCCCTCTTATTTACCATGTCATCCCTTGACGCCCTCGACGCGCAATCCCAAGCGCAGCTACACGCCGTTGTTCAGCAAATGGTTCCCAACCCCGCCATCACCTACAAGGCGCTCTGCGCGCCGTGGAGTTGTTGAAAGGCCGTGTTGAGGTCGGCCAGTTGCGCTGCCTGCTGCTCCCGCACAGCCTCGGTCGCGGCTAGGCCCTCTTGAATCGCTTGCTGAATGACGGCGTGTACCTGCGCTTGGCACAGAGCGAGGCTGTGCGGGAGCAGCAGGCAGCGCAACTGGCCGACCTCAACTGGCCGACCTCAACACCGTCGTCGTCAATATTGACATCAGTGTCACTGTCATTGGCCTCCTGGTGCGGCAGGCGACTGACCGAGCTGTCAGAATCTTCATCCTCTGACGTGTTCCGGGAGGCAAGCCGCGCTGGGCTGTATGACGCGTCAAGCTGAGCGCACGACGGCTGCGTCGCGCACGAAGGTCGCGGCGATGATGAGGTAGATGAGGAGCTCATTTTCAAGTCGAGAAATCGGACGTAAAAGAGGTCGTTATAGCTTCAAAAGCCAGGTCGCGAAGCTGATGATTGACAGGTATGTAGTGATAGGAAGTCGCGGTGCCGTAATCTGTGTTTTGTTTTCAAGCACGATGTATCTTGTGAAGTTGTGAGGTGTGGGAGCTAGCGAAGTAGTACATACATGATACCTCCAAGCTTAGGCGATACATAGCAGGGGGGCTGCATACACTAGCCCCTTTAGGAAGGGAGGAAGGACAATTTTACATTACCTAGTTATGTAAAGGATGATTAAAGTCTCCCGTATTGTATGTACCTTCCTAGGTACCGTAGGTATGTACCTATGTACTCGGGAGACCCCGCTGAAACAGAAAAACCGTGCATTGCCTATGCCTCTTCAACATCACCAAAATTTATCAACGTCGGCCGCATCTCACGCTTTGACGCCATTCGCGATTCATTCGCGATGCCCTTCGACACATATTAGCAGCCCACGGGGAGACTTTTTTTTTTATCGCTGCCGTTACTTCTGCTGCAGCGAGCCCCATGTACTCCATGAGCTCCTGCTTCTGATCGTTCTGCGGCATGAAACATTGCTGTGTCGGTTCCACGAAACATCACATGATCACGTGCAGCGTCACAAAAGTCGCCTGGGCGACTTTGATCGAGAACTGGACCAGCTGACACAGGCGACACAGGCGCGATCTTTGCATCCATCCATCACCACCACACCATTGACCACCAGCTACCGCCCATAACGGTGTGCGCATTAGTACCGTACTTCTGTTTGGCCTGCTTCATGATTTCATCCATGGCAACGCTGGTCGTCAAACTCGGCGGTGCCGCCATCACCGACAAGGCCAAGGCAGACACTCTGTCCTCTAACCTGGATACGCTGGTCGACAAGGTGGCCAAGGTCTATCTGACGCAGCTGCGTCCGCAAGGCAGGGCAATGGTGCTGATTCACGGCGCGGGTAGTTTTGGACACCCTCCAGCCAGAAGATTTCGGGTCAAGGCCGGCTGGGTTACGGCGACTGCCGAGGAAGATGTCGACAAAGGACATGATGTGACAGAGAGCAAGCGAA
Organism: Claviceps sp. LM84 group G4; assembly: GCA_018360345.1. NCBI lineage: Eukaryota > Fungi > Ascomycota > Sordariomycetes > Hypocreales > Clavicipitaceae > Claviceps > Claviceps sp. LM84 group G4. The sequence goes on along the minus strand of SRQH01000220.1, from coordinate 10,685 downwards.
CACAGGCGCTGATGGAGCAAAAGGAACAAGAACAACAGGATGAGGTCAAATTTGGAATGGCCTTGACACGACAGCGTGTCTTGCAACTACATCATCATGTACTGCAGCGGCTTCAAGACCGCGCCCGATTGCCAGTGCTCTCCGTGTCGACCTACGACACCGTCGAGACCTACCAGGGACAGATGACGGCCGAGTCCCGCACTCGTCTCATCACACGTGTGCGCCAGCTCCTAGCCCAAGGGTTTATCCCCTTGTTATTCGGCGATGCTGTCTTCGATATCGCCTGGGGAGCCACCATTCTCTCGGGTGACGCGCTGATGCATGCTCTTGCGACGGATATGGGCTCGGTGCAGCGATGTGCCTTCGTCACAGATGTTGCGGGCATATACACCAGGGACCCCAAGATCTATGAAGATGCCACGCTGATCCGCCAGCTGCGCTGTAGCAGTGCGGATCGGGACCAGAGCGAGGGAATCTGTGAAGAACCTCACCTGGCTGCGAGTGTTGTGGGCCACGCCGATGATGTGACGGGGGCCATGGGCAGTAAATGGCGGTGGGTGCAGCGCACTATGGCGGAGGCGCCTCATGTGTGCGAAGTCGTCATCTGTCAAGTCTCAGATGCGGATAGGGCGCTGGCTGTTGCTGGCGGTGGTGATGGCGGAAGCAGTGCATGTGGCGATGATATGTGCCCCTGGACAAGTATTGTCCGCTAAAGCGGACCTTTGACATCATCATTTGCCCGCCCTTTTCTCTATCAAGCCGTGATCACATGTAGAAAAGCAGCAGGCCCTTCGTATTGTATTGGCCATGTTGTGTTCTCGACAGAGGAGAACGCTACCTATGTAGCTTGAGTCAGGTACATTCTCTACATGAGACAGGTTCGTGATGTCTAGTCGAGCTGTAAGCCCCGGCTGAGGTAGTTGACTAGTGGCATCATCTTACATTACCTAGGTACTGACACTGCAGGCTGTGGCACTCCGCGGAGTTTTCCTTCTTTCTTTACGGAAAAACTGCTTTTGATAACAGTCATTGGCCTCTTGAGTTGTGTTGCAATGGCCACGCTGGAGTATAACGAACATACTCGCCCACTCACATTAATCCAGTTTCAGCACATGGACATCATTATGTACCAAAAAAAGGGCCTGGCTTGAGTCGTAGTAAATCTTCACAGGTCTGTGGCCAACGATTCGCTCACTGCCATCATTCATGTCTCTACATACACAATCCCGAGTCTTATACTCACCCCAAGAAGTCCTACGAAACAAATCGTAGCGATTCTTCACAATCCTGCAAGATCAAATCGGCTGCTCTTTGCGCTACGGCATAAAGCGTCGACATCATGTGCGAAGTAACTTGAAAGGGCAAGACACCAGCGTCTACTACTCTCAAACTCTTCGTTCCATACACTCTATCCATTAGTCAGTTTCTCTTTCGTTCTTTGCAGGACCGTACAACAAAACAAAAGGCACACCGTTTTGTGAGCTGACTACCTTAATACTGACCGTAGACGAGGATCAACAACACCGCCCAACTCCCGAGGCAGCATGGCCGTCGCGCCAATCCAGTGCCCTGCACCGCCAGCCTTGCCCTGGAACCAGGCAAGATAGTCCGCATCTGTCCCATTTGGGCCAATTCGAGGATGATGATACGCATCAGCGACAAGATGCGCAAGCGGCGGGCTGGTCCATAGATCCCGTGAGCGGCGCGCCACAGTAACGGCTACTTGCTGATCAAAAATGTCTGTCAGGAACCGAGGCACGATGACTGGGAAGTCGAAGGGATTAGCGGAGGATATGTGGATGTGACCTCGGGAAAGGGGCATGAGTGGCCAGAAGGGGGCGCTGAGAATCGAGGGATAGCTTTCGGCGATGACCTCAGCTACTGGCTCTGCGGGACGTCAATCAGGATTCCTTTGTTTTCTTGTCTTCATTGCATTTTCACAGCTTTGGAGGATAGTTGGAGAGAGTCGTACGTCTGGACAGCACAATTAGTTGAATAGTGCTGTTGAGAATCATCATCGCGCCTTCGACATTGACTGCGGCGCCGGCTTTGACAAGAGAGACGGCTCTTGATAGCAAGCTTGCGTGTGATGTGAGAGTTGAAGAAATCGCAGACGAGCCTGGAAAGCCATGAGTACCTATCCTTTCTTTTCCTATGCTTATAGATGATAGTACCGCGGGATACTTTATTTCTGCTCACCTGCCGGCCAAATGTTCTCAATGTTGACCAGTGAGATTTCCGGTGCAAACAGTATACGACCATCAATCAGCGACGTATCGTTCCGGTACTTCTTCTTGACGAGCGCAGATGTGGCTGTACCGGGTTGATCCTGGACACAGAAGATTCAGTATCTTTACCGCACGACGCAAATCGGGTCTTAGTCAGGAGGGGGAATCCTGTGCTGGCATTAGGTACATTGAGATTGGCACCCACGCCTGGCAAGTCTACCACCTGCTTCACCTTGGCGGCCGACAGAACACGTGTCTTGCCAACTCCTGATCTCTCCAGGATAGGCGCGGTGGCAAGAGTGCCGGCGGCGAGGATGACTGATTTGACGGCCTTCACGTTGAACTGCTGTTCCGCGTTTCTGAATAGCGTGGGCGAGAAGCGTACACCGTTCGCTTTTAGATCTCGACCAAAGTTGACTTTGTCAACTGTGTGGTTTGCGAGGACCGTCAGGGACGATCGCTGCTCGCTTGGTGCCCACAGAAGAGCGTCTGCGGCGGACGATCGTTTCATTAAACCCGTTTCCGTATCGTACCATATGGTCCAGGATGTGGAGGCGGAGACGACCGAGCTTCTGTTCGATAAGTCATTGCTGATGCTGAGACCTGGGAAAGCATGTGGTAAGGCTTCTTTATACAACCTTACGGCTCTTGGAATTCTCATCGGTGTCTACATGTCTCTGAGTTTTCTCCGCGCGTCATGACGATTCTTTTGGGGAGGCACGTTACACGTACGGAAAAAGAGGTGTTAATTACACCATGATAACCGTGTACAGCCGGGTTAAGGCCTGCGCCCTGGGCAATTTGTTCGGTTGTCGGTGGTATGTTTCGCTCGATGGCTTCCATATACTTCCGAACAGATAACAGATGTCACCACAAAATCAAGCAGTAAAAGTTTGAGAAATCTTACAGGCTCAAGGGTTCTCCAATTCCACCCAGGGTTACCGAGATGTTCCAAGCGGTTGAGTTCGGCTTCGGTAGGCCTGTACCATACCATGCCATTGACTGTAAGTGAAATGAGGCAGTGAGCTCAAGGCCAGCAAGGATACAAATTACAATTGAGGACTGACGAGAACCTACTAGAGGTAGAGCCGCCTATACAGGCACCGGCGTCGATTGTTGTGTTCAGCTTGATTCCATCATTGTCGTGCACGGGATAGTTCCAGTTACAGTAGGTAGCTGGGTAAGCCTGGCCGTCAGCATTAAAGACGGCGGGATTCCACGATCCATCTGGCCCGGCTTCAATGATGAGTACGGAATGGCCGCGGCCGCTGAGCTGCAGATCAATTGACGTTGGCGCAAGGTTCCATTCTCTGGTCACTGGAGAGAGATAACGTACCTTATTTCCAACGGTGAGGCCAGAAAGACCTGCACCAACGATGACATAGTCGAATATCTTACCGGATACAGCCGCGGCTTGGTCCGTTATGATTGTTGCTTGGGTCGGCCCGGCGAGCGCCGCAATAACACCACCACCACCACCAACAAACCACGGAAAGAACATGGCTATCACAATCACCTGTATGAATGTGTTGAATCCCTCAAGGAGTCAAGTTATGCAAAAACCTGGAGTTTTGCCTCCAACGCCTCGCATGCGGAAGAAACGGGACCCCGCAAGCTGAAGTGCAAGGTTATGTCACATGTGTCAGCTTTGTTTGAAGCCTGTACACACCCAATTGGTCTGGTCTGGCGTACAAGGCTGCAAGGCAAGACTTGGACATGTTTCACTTAATCATGACCCTTTACTGCATCCTCCGTTATGGCACATCTACAGAACCAATACGTTGATACAGTGTCCTGTGGCGCGAGGTAACTACCTGGTATTCATAACGTATATAAGTCCAAGCTAGGGGGAAATATACAAAGAAACATCGGGAAGCGGACCGGAACGCGTGGTAAAAGCCGAGCTGACAAACCGATATCAGAAAACGGTCTGAACAAAAAGATTCGTAGGCCCGAATCATTCACCGTGTTCTGTTGTTCAATAAGGCGCCTGCGTGGCGTCTTGTCAACGCCAAGGCTCCCGACGTACGAAAATGACATTTCTGGGTGGAAAAATGGCGCATTGTCCATTCAGGGAATGGTTTTCGGATGAAACACACTCATAAAGTCATCATCCACAGTGAACATTTCAAAATGATGAAGAGTTCGCTATCACGCACTCAAACGCGGGGCTCCAGACCTGTGTTATTCATAGCATCTAAGAGGGCTGTAGGACGAAGAGAATTGTCCAATGTCTACATGGTATCTTGCGTGCCACATTGCGACAGCTGTTTATCATTCAGCTCGAACTATTTGCCAAAGTTCTGATTGATCAACTTGACCACATCATCAGGCGCAGCAGCCAGACCGTGGACAGTATGCCCAGCTCCCGACGGTCCCGGGTCGTTGAATTGTTCCACGGGCCGCACTTGATCAACGCCAACCTCAAGAATTGTCCCTCCCACGTGGTCCTTGTTGGTGATTAAGACAAGTATCACGTTGGCTACCTGCTCTTCGGGAACCCAAAGGTCCACACCCTCTTTGAAAAGGTACAGTTTTTCGCGCCAGAGCGGCGTCTTGACACACCCAGGAGCGACAGCATTGATCCGAATGTTCATTAAGGGCTCCAATGGACTTAAGCAGCGGACGAACCCCGAGATGGCTTGTTTGCTGGCCGCATACAGAGGGGTGGGCGGCAGAGGAATCTGGGCAGCTATAGATGAGATGAGGACGACGACTCCGTGACCCAGCTTCTGGCGTTGGAAGGAGTCAATGGCTAGCTGCGTGGCCCGAATAGGATGCGTGACATTTACGTCAAGACAGTAAAAGGACGATGCCTCGGGTGTGTCTCTCCCTTGATTTGGATGCCAAAAGCTGGACACGCCCTGCGAGTTCGACCCATCAGTGTCTCTATTCTTTGAATGCTTTTCGATCATGGCTGGCAATCTGTAAAGGAAAGCTCGGAGAGCACGCAGACTCACCTCTGGCTCAAGGATACCGGCTCCAGGAATGACAATGTCCAGCCGACCAAATTCATGGACTGTCTCACTGAACAAAGCATCGAGCTCTTGCCACTTTGTAACGTCAGTTCGTACAAAGGAAGCTCGCGCGTGGCCCTCATGGGCGCCCTGGACGAGGACGTCTAACTCGTCGCTTGACTTGAGATCCGCAATCATCACGCTGCATCCTCTGGCCAGGAGCTGGCGAGTGACTTGCAAGCCAATTCCGGATGCTCCGCCCGTGATCAGTGCAGTTTTACCGCGAATATCGAGCGCCATGGTGTTGTTCAAGGTGACTTTGTCAGATTGTCCGATAGTAAGATTCAGATTAGCGAACGATTTAGGGGAGAAGAACAAGCACTTTAGGAGGAGTCAGGACTTACTTGTCTGGAAGCCGCGAAGTTGGGCATTCAAAGTCCAAAGCAGATAGACTCTAATGAGCGTTCCTCGTGTTGGGCAACAACTTTGGGTACACTAAGGTACATTGCTTTGTGATCTGCCCCCCCCCCCCCCCCTTCGGGCGCGGGAAAGGGAGTCGAAAAGCACACTGTGATGGCACTCTGAAACTTGGCGAATCACGGTGCCACGACTTTGTACCGGCAAGCGTGGGAACGTTGCACCGAGTCGGATTTCCGAAGCCAACAACCCCTCTCTGTAACAACTCATCTTGTTTGTCTCCTCCTTGTAGGTAGTGACGTGGAGTTCGGCATCCAGGACTTGATCGAGGCTGTCAATGGATAAGGGCCAATGATTTGGGGCTTGGAACGGGAAACAAATCCTCAATTCATGACACGATAATCGGCTTTGGCTCTCAAGAGGATCTCTGGACTCCTGGAGGGGCTCTGCATGATAGATACATCATATATACACTGATCTCAGACTAAACACGTCTCGTCTGGGTGCTTGCAATGTTCTCCCCTCTGCTTCCTGCTGTCTGCTGATGCGCTGAATGAAACAATAGCCCGTATGCGCTCCAAGACAAATTGGGCTTGATGTCGCACAGGTAGTCGATGTTCCTCTGGGGAAATGTTCGCGGTCGGGACTCGGGGGGATATGTCCAGTGGTTCCACACATGTGACAGCGAATCCTGATTTCCTGATGATAGAAGGATGGATGGATATCAGAACGGGGGTTGCTTGAACCGCTCCACTACCAATAGTCGCAGTCTGCAGGACACGGGTGGCGATGGTACATTTTGCGATTGCACCACATACATATCATGGAGATTATAAGCGAGAGTGGCGGCTCAGGCTCTGAGCTTGGAGACCGTTTCAAAACTCCTTCCCGCTCCCGCGTTTACAGCTTGATCATAAAAAAAGGCATCCCAGGCGCCATCCTTTCTCACCGGATACGTGACGCACATCATCTCAATTAGTAAGACAAGTCTCGGCCGACTGTCATCATGGTTCTTCAGCTCTATGCCGATCCCATCACCATCAACTGCCACAAGGTGCTCGCCGCTCTCGACCACATCGGCGTAGACTACAAAATTATCTACGTCGACTATCTAGCTCAACAGCAAAAGCTCCCCGGGTATCTCCGCATCAACCCGAATGGCACCATCCCCGCTGCGGTGCACGACGACTTGATCATCACCGAGTCAAACGCCATCATGCAATACGCTGCAGACATCTCCGGAAACAAAGGTGCCGAGGTCTATCCCAAGGATCTGAAACAGCGAGCCATCATCAACAGCTGGCTCTTCTGGGAGGCCTTTGGATGGGCCCGAAGTAATTACGTGTACTTGGTGCAGAATGTACTGAAACCTCGCCGGGCTGAGCTGCCGGACGAAGCCGCCCTCGCTCGCGAACAGCCACGTTGGTTGGCACTGGCCAATGTGCTCAACAACCAGCTCGGGAAAACCAAGTACATGACTGGCGATACCGTTACTATAGCCGACTTTGCCGTCATGGCGCCGATGCACATGCATACCTTGCAGAAACTGCCGTTGGATGGACTGGCTCATCTGAAGCGCTGGATCGCTGACATGGACAGCGTTCCTGCATGGCGTTCAACAAGTGCGTTTAGTTGAGTAGAAAGGTACAGTTTTGGCTTCAGTGCCTGATGAGGATCATCGCCAGGCTCTCATCTACGATTGCTGTCCGGAAGAAGGATAGCGGAAAGAAACGAGAAGAACAAGCGCAAGGATTATTGACAAGTTCAGAAGCGTTGCTGTTGAATCAAAGTGGCAAAAGCTGTACCCAAACGACTAGTTACAAATATATGGATAATTTACTCACTGCGTCAGGCACTGGCGCAGAATAACTTTGCATGAAGACGGATTGTGTAAGCGTGAGCGCAAGTGAGCGTCCCGAGGAGCGGAGAAGGTTACTGGCGAGAGTCGCTGTGAAACCACTTCGCAGCTGAAAGGGAGGTTCCAGCCGGTAGCATCCGAAGGTTCCTCTCGCCCACAGCTTTAAGTCGAGCGCCTCGGGTCGCTGGCAGGCAATTTGTGCAAAGAGACGGGCCCAACCTCACGCCCAAATAGTGTTGATATTGTGGTTTTGCGAAGCGTTCTGCCATTCGAATAGGTGTTGGGGGTCTATGGCGCAGTAGGACACGTAAGTGCCGGGATTCTTCCGATCTGAGCCTTCAAGATGTGTCTGTTCCATGCGCTCCGACAGAAGCTATTCACGGCCGAATGGATGGCGTCCCCGATCGATGCAGGCGTGACTCGGACGTTGGGGAGGCGCTATTATCGAGGACACTCTTGTCAAGGAGGAGCCGTGTACCTGCCGAAGGCGCGGCTCGAAGCTTCAGAGGACATTCACGCAGAGTGTATTCAAACGCCGAGCTAACACCCTGTCGATGAACCCTCCAGAAAGAGAGCCCATTATGGAGGCACCTGCCAGTTGGGGCACAGCCGAGCAACGGTCGGCCAGTCAAGTCGTGAAAGTGCATTAGCGAGGCCATTGTCGGCTGAGGTGACCCTGCTGCAGTGTATCTTGATGTCACGAGCGGCGCAGCGAGCCAGAGCCGACTGGATAGACCTGTTTGCCGGTCTACCTCTACCGCGTGCTTGGCCGTGTCTAAACCCTGCTTCTGCCGTGGTATTGTCTGTGTGAACAATTAGCGTGGCATGTCGCCACGAATATGCCCACTTCTTGATTGCGGTGGCAATGGCGATAGTTTCGGTAACGTTTTTATGATGACTGCGCTCATTTGGGTATATTGCACGGGCGAACATTTGATCCTGTGGCAGCGGTAGGGCTGTTCGCCAGTCAGACTGCGCAGTGTTGCCGCAGTAGAAGAACCCACCGATACCTGTGTTGGAGGCATCAGTGAATAGGTGAAACACTGGACGATCGGCATCGCGGATGACCGTCTTGTTGTTGGGTGCTCTGGCGGTCGAGGTACCCGTAGAATTGGCACGCTTTTGCTTCTTCGTGCGGAGCACCGGTTTAAGCGTAGTATGATTGATGTACGTCATGATCCAGTCTGGTGGGTGGGAGAGCCAAATTTCTGCTTCATGCCACTTATAGGACTTGATCAAGGTAAGGCGTACCATGGCATAGTCGAGACATGCGCTCCAGCGATGATGCTTTGCCATCTCTTTGATGAAGTCGGCGAAGCGCGTCTGGGCGACTACTACATCCGGATGCTGCTCGCTAAAGAAGCGTGCATAGATCCGCATATAATTTTTGAAAGCCTCGAAGAAGACCATGGGATTGTCAGTGTAATCGGCCGCCGTGTGTACTTTCTTCTTGAGAAAGAGTTTTCCGGAATCATCTATATGGAGAGTGAATACACCGTCGTGAGGACGCGGCTCAAACACTGGGTACAGTAAGATGAGATTCCATGGTTCGAGTTTGCCGGTGCGAACAGCATCGATATCTTCGCCATTCACGCCGTAGAGCTCCTTGGAAAGTTCGCGGATGATAGCTTTCGCCTCATCTTCAATGCGTTTCGCCTCATCCTTTGCACGTTTCGCCTCATCTTCAATGCGTTTCGCCTCATTCTTTGCACGTTTCGCCTCGGCTTCGAAAGCGTCTAGCTTGGCCTGTGATCTATTGGCCTCATCCACAAATCGTTGGGTATCAGCTTCATACTCCTGGATCTTGGCGATCAGAGCGGATCGAGTGTCCTCCAAGGACTGGCAAGAGGGCCCTCCGCTGGTCTCGGATGAGCGCAGGCCCTGAGAAAGCATCGTGACAGTTCGAGGACTTTATTGACGTGGGAGAAGAAACAAGAACACGTAGACCACCGGAAAGCTATTAAGGCGTCTGAAGATGTTTCCGGCGAAGGGAGCTTCGAGGCTCGAACTGCACTCTGCGATCGAGTGCTTGCCCCTTTGATGGTAGATGTTGCGGAGATAAAAGATGCGGCGAAGTCGGGAGTCAGGAGTCCGGAGGTACCTAGGGATGTACATTTACCACATCAACACGTGATCGCGCAGCTCCAACAGATGATGTCACATGTAATGAGTATTGTTATTTCTACCACCCGATAATTCTATTCATACCACCTACTCAGAAATTACTCCGTAGTCGTGATATCACATGGTGAGGAAGTATTTTAGGGGTTAGGGGGGTTAGGGTTAGTGGTTAGTGGTTAGTATTAGGTGTTAAGGTTAGGATTAGGTGTTAGCTAATGGAATTGGGATGGTTAGGATTAGGTGGTGGGTGGTATGAATAGAATTATCGGGTGGTAGAAATAACAGTACTCTATGTAATACGGTAATACCCAGGATAGAATTTTCCAAATCAATATGTTAGGTGAAGAAGACGAATATGAAGTATGTACAGCTCTCGACCTCTTTTTTGTGTAAAAGTGGTAACATAGCAGCGACCAAAAATATTTTGTTGCTCCCCGTTGTCAAAGGAGAAAAAAAAGGAACCCGCCGGAATCGATGCATATCACAATTGGAGAAACGGGGAATTGAACCCCGGACCTTCCGCAAGCAAAGTCATGATGCAAAGCGGACGCGATAACCCCTACACTATTTCCCCAGGAATGTAAACTGTTAGAAGATTTAGTGCTATCACGCTATAAGATCCTTCCCTCTTTTTCCAATCATCATTGCCGCTGCCAGCTGGGTCAGGGTGAACCGTGAGCTTGAGTCACAACTTCACAAGTGGCAATGAGCGCCATCCATTTTTAGGGCTCCAGCCGATTCGCGCTTACTTTCGATGATGTCCGACTCCATAAATAACGCCTCGAGTGCAAAGGCCGAGTCGAGTCCTGCTCTGATCAAGTCGTTGGAATGAAGAGGTGGGGACGATACTACCTCCAGGCTCAGCCTCCATGATACAAGTGACTCTGACTCCGGAATCGGATACCTATTGGAAGACAGATGTGTATAGGTACGCCTTGTTTGAGTCGGCATAGGTACATACTGGCAGCCGCCCATTGACGTATTGGGCATGCCTACGGCCCACCATTGGACATGCTCGATCAAATTTCTGACGCGGCCAAACTGTCAATTCTAAATTCCTTTTTTTTTTCCCACAACGCCCAAAACACCTCAAAACCATGCCCA
>SRQH01000022.1:0-85037 GCA_018360345.1 Claviceps sp. LM84 group G4 | reverse complement strand
CCCCCCCCCCCCAATAGAGAAAAGATGTTCCGCACATACAGTGGTGAGGGGATAACTTAGCAGGACAAATCGCGGAGTATGATCTGGCAAATCCTCGGCCACTTCCTCTAGAGACTTGTATATACGGGCCTCGTCATAGTCATCAAGAGCCTGTCTGATCTCATGCGTGTTCTTGTCAATCATGTCTAGGGAGGGCACGGGTGTTAGTGGGGAGACGAGGGTACTAGCCATCGAACGGGGCAGCAGAAACGGCGGCGCGGCGCACGCACACACACACACACACACAGCAAGATAGAGAGAGATATGGGGAGTGGGCATATGCAGGTAGTTCAGGGACGCACAGATGACAGCCTGGGGATCTTTGGCCCTCGATGTGGTGAGGCGGAACTTGCGAAGCTGTTCCTTTGTCTCGCCAGAGAAGCTATACAGCCTCGATTCGGAGGCCTGCGTTGGGGGTTCGAAGGTTGGAGGTTAGTATGGACTGGGTCAAATGGCGAGTTCTAGAGCGAGGGAGACCGCGACGGCGGTGGATAGGTAGAGGCGCGTACCATTGCGAATAGGATATGAAGCGGCTTTCAGCACGAGACGGTTCGTGGTGTTGCTGCAAGAGCCAAGTCGACGAGGTTAGAAGGTATGTACACCTGCAACGGCGATTACGTCGCCTCCCCCCCCCCCCGTTCACCGCGCGACTGCGCAGGACCCCACTTTTGCCGGCTTGGTCCCGTCGCGCCGCGCAGTGCCACCGGTGTCCGGCTCTGATGCCCGGGGACCGGGGATGATGTAGGTACCTAAGGTAGGTATGTTAGGTATGTATATATTGGTAGGAGGTAGGTATAGGTAGTTCTTTGTTTTTGACTCCGCGAATCATCAGTCACGCGACTCACGCCTCATTCAGGGTCACCACATGAGCCATGGCCTTTCTGCAACCCGTCAACAAATTCGGAGCAGCGGAGGCCATTTGTCGCTTTGATCCAGATAAGGAACTTTGACGCTTCGTGCGCGGGAAACAGTCAGCCCAGGCCAATAATGTGTGTGCGTTCTCAACCAGGGGGGTTCCTCAGGTGAAATACTTGGGGTAGCCGTGATGATCGCCTGGGATGTCTTCAATAGGATCAAGTAGCAAAACAATGGCTGCTTGTTTGACACTTACGAATACTCATAGTGAGGGGTGTTCGTATGTGCGGCGTTCGGTCTACGGAGCATACCTGCTAAGAACATTGGGGAAAGTTTCTTTTTCGCACGACGGAAGAGGGAGACGGGACTCCGGGAGGCCATGACCAGAGAGTTCTGAATCTGTAGTTTTGCCACTCAGAAGCTTGCTGAGGAATACGGAACTCTTGAGTTGAACACGGATGAACAGTCGCAGGCTCGCAGCATCAAAGGCCCAGCTGTATCGGTCTATTAGCACAGGTGAAGTCCCGCTTCATGTGTATTAATTGACAAGCAATGAGACAGACATTGTTATGCTCGCAGAGCCAGATGGACGAACCATCGCCATGTTACGCGGTCTACGTTACATATGTTTCTAATAAGCATGGAACAAAGCTCATATTGAGCCTAGCATCTTTCATTCTCCCAGTCGAGAAATTCGTCGATGGCGTGGAGCCCCATGCGCAGTAGGGACCTAAGCCCGGACGACACTAGATCTGCGACTGGGGATTTTCACAGAACCCGGATCTTTTCCCCAGAAAGCTGAGAGCCTTTCATCACGGAGATAAGCTCTTCTTCCCGTCTGAGCAGAGAAACCTACGCCTGGCTAAACAGGCCTCAGTGACCGCGGTACCGAGGCTGAAATGAGATGAAAGTTGAAACAGAGGTCGTGTACGGCCTAATCAGTCGGGCGAGGACCTTGACGCGGAGACGTACTCCGTACATGATGCGCTGTCCCAGATGGGCTACACGGCAATCAACGTAGAGGATGGCCGGATATACCGGAACGACGTTTCCCGACGAGAGACGATCACGCATCCCAGACAGGGTCTTGACATGTGGGAATGACGAAAACAAGCATGTGACGGACAACAACTCGCCATGGATGTCGGTGAAGTGCGGTGTTGGAACAATATGGGCTGCGCGCGTTCTCATTGGAGACCGAAGCACACTGAGACTTGGAGTTGGGATCCCGAGCACATGAAGACCTACCTACATACATACCTATGTAACCGTAAGTACTAAGCGAGCTTCTCAAGTTTCAACTTTCAACTCACTAAACGCGAACCCGTCGACGCATCGAAGAACTCCTCAAAGGACCATCTCCTGACTCACAGACAACGAATCATGGAACCGCTGCACTGTCTGCACAGCTCGGGAATCCTCCCCGTCGGGTTTGCCGCCAGGAGTCAGGAGTCAGGACTGCAGGACTGCTTGCTTCCCCCAGTCTCCATCATGATCCAGATCGAGCAAGTGGGGAGGCAATCGTGATTCATGATGGAGGGAAGCCCAACGCGTCCCTGGTGGGCGTCTCGTCAGTGCACACCAGTGACCACGCGCATGAAAGACAACAGACACGTAAAAAACAAGAGAAACCAGAATAAAAACACCCTCGGCAACCCTGCCGCGGGGTCGTGCAGGTTGGCTGATCGGAATGCCGAGCAAAGGCAGGGGACCCCCGACAGGTGCGGTTCGTGGCCATCTCAACGATCAGCGAGGCAGCAGGGCCCCAGGGTGGCCACTGGCCACCGGCCGTGGCGGAGAAGAAGAAAGCAACGACGGACTTTTTTTTTTTGATTGACAAGGACGACGATGGACGACGATGGGTTGTTCTGGGGACTGGGGGGTCCAGGCAAAAAAGGAAAAAGGAAAATGGAAGCCCGCCCCTTTCGATGGCAAAGTGGAGCTCGAGCCGGTGTTGCTCAGTTCTAGAAGGCTGCGAGCAAGGGTATTGCTTCTCTACCTATGTACTCCGTATGTACGCAGAATGTACTCCGTACTATTTCTACGGAGTACTTTTTTTCTTCCAAGGCCAAGGATGCCCTGGTCAATGGTGACAATTTTACTCTTGCTGGAAACAATGCCGCGAGAAGAGGCGGACACTATGATAGATACGGAAGTAGAGTACATACATACATCCCTAGGTACATACTATTGTACATACATACATTCATACATCCCTAGGTACATACAATGGTACATACATATGTACATTCATACCTCCTATGGTAGGTTAGGTACCTAACCAACCTACCTAGTACATAGCGGTCCATAGCGAGATTGCCGTGGAAACACAACACAATGCCCAGGCGCCAGCGTCCACGATCTAAAATGGGCAATGGAGCCTCTGATCGACGCCGCTATTGGCCGGGCGGCCAGTACTCCGTACTCAATATCAATGAAGGAACGGAGTACCTAGGTACAAGGTAGGCTACCTACGGAGTAAGTACCTTATGTACATAGGTACCTGCTTGGTGTTTGTGTTTGAGGTATGTAGTTACATTATGGGTTTGTTTGCGCGATTGACACCAGGGATTTCGGTATGGCATCATCGCACAACGAACCCACGACCGATCGACAAATCGTTTGCTCCATTGGTCAATGCGGTCGGCACCCTTTGTGTAGCTTGTCTTCATGCTTCTTTCACGCTTCTTTTCGCCGTCTCATCGTGGTCTCGCTCAAGCACGCTTCGCGCAGTCTCTCAAGCTGGCTTCGACGACCGCGAAAGGATGACATTTCGTCCAACCGCCGCTACTGCGAAATCGCCTGATCAATGAATGCATACTACATATATACGGACTCGGAGCCGAAACAACGCCCGTAGTGTTGCCAAGTGTGTGATTTGTGGGCTTGTGGAGGAAAAGATACATACCAGGTAGGAGGTAGGTAGGTACAACATAAGGTGCAACGGTCGTGATGCTAGATGGATCCAAACGTGGTGGAGCTACGAATCTACGATGAAGCCGCCGTATGTAAGCCGAGCCTATATACCCTCAGACGAGCCACAAACAGCACATGCATGACTGAAGGCCCCTTTATCCTCATTACGTACTGAGTACTCTGCATGTACCTACTATTGCATTCGTTCAGTCCCTTCGCTCAATGTCCGAAAGAGGGCCGGGACAAGGGAACGCTTGTCCGATGCAAATGCGTGTCTGACATGATGACCACTGACCAGACCAGTGACAGGTAACAGAGGACTGGACGGGTCATGCGTACGGAGTCGTAAGTGATTGCCTGAATATTGGACAAGCAGTGCAGGTGAGCCAGCATCTGCAGGTCCGATGCATGGAATAAGTACCTACCTACTTAGCCCCATGCGCCGTGTTATCGACTTGGACTACTAGCTGGGACTTGAACTACTAACTGAACCAGTCAATAGTTTCTGGTTCATTGCAAAAAGAAGAAAGACAAATAGAAGAAGGAAGAAAAAGAGAGGCAAGGAAGTGGAAGAGAAAGCTCGGCTCGTCTACTCGTTGTAGCCGTTGCAACTTGCACTCCAATCATGGAATTGTTGATGCTCATTAGAAAAGGCACATTACCTCCGACGACACCAGTGCTCTGATCATCTGATGCCCGTGAAGAAGACGCGCGAGGACTACCCAAGGTAAAGGTACGACGCCCTATATATTCACCGCTCAGCGCGGCGACGCCGGCAAGGCACAACCCAACACCACGATCGCTGGATGCTCCGTTGTCTCAAGTGTCCGTTCAAAAAGCGAGCCGCGACTTTAAGATGCTCACACGTAGGTATGTAGTGGGTGTAGGTACGTCAGTGTTATCGATCAGGATCTGGCTTTCAGCAAGGAAACGACATGGGCTGCCAATGGCCATGGACAAGGCTTCCACGATGCCACATGGCAACAGCCTGGTACCTTGCCAGGCACGGTAGTACCTATGTACATGATTTCAATACTTTCGCTCCTGAGCGATGTACAGACCTACATTCCTACATGTAGGTACTCCGTAGCTGGGCAGGCAATCTTCTTGTCTGATTATCTGACATCAAGCCGCCCGACTGTCACTGTCGAACTCGACATTGCCTCGAAATAGATCCCGTTGACGCTGCTTGCAGCACTCGCCGGACAAAAAAGTAATCCAATTCGGGTCGGCTCGGGTCGGAAGAAAAATTTATGTCAAGGTTGTGTGGGATTCGACAAGCCTTCGAGGCCATCTTGATGATCCCTGATGCCAGATATACTCCGTATAGATCGAATCTTCATACATACATACATTCGTCCCAATTCATTAGCTAACACCTAATCCTAACCACGAACCCTAACCCCTAACTAACGACCATTTTTTGCTGTGGTTTATAAAAGCTTTGCTGTGGTTTTGCGCACGCCACTGCCGCAGTCAGTGTACATAGTACAAATTGATGGATCACATTAATTGAGTGCCTTCCTCTCTGCTACTTGCACTGTACTATTAAAAACACACGATAGACAGATTTAGAGCATGTTGATTTGACAAACCGGGTTAGTTCCATCTCAGTGTCGGGAAATTCACCACGTTCCCAACTTCTGGACTCTCTCACCCTTGGGCCTTCACGTCGGACCACTGGTGACACCATGTTCTGCGATCTCTTCACTGCGCTCGGGGCAGATAACAGTTAGGTATGACCTTGCCAGCCTGTTCCACTCGCAATGTGGTTACACTGTTCAGTGCCTTTGGGTATCTCAAAACCCAACAAGTTCAGCATCAGTTGTCAACTTGTCCACTCACCAACCGCCATACACACATCCAGTAAGATGCGTAGGCTTGATACACATGGGCGTGCGTACGTGTATGTACGTATGTACCTACATCATCTACATGTGTATGTTTCATGCACTCTGTGAGTCTGTACGCTTTTAGTGCACTGCGTTCATTTTCCGAACCCCTTTCTTTGAACTTTGAAGCTCCCCGCCCCGTTGGAAGCAGGGAGGGGCATCTGAAGGCGCCAGTCCGGAAGTCGTCAATGCACTACATATATACGGAGTAGACTACATACCGCGCCTACCTACCTAGGTATGTAACCTACACACGCACCTACTTGCGGGGTTTTGTTGTTGTGCAATGTGCACTCTGAACTCGGAAAATGACGAGAATTATTTAGGGTTTCTGTCGTTCCAGCATATATACCAAATTCAGAATGAGTATTGTTATTTCTACCACCCGATAGTTCTATTCATACCACCTACTCAGAAATTAGTCGTGATATCCATGGTGAGGAAGTATTTTAGGGGTTAGGGGGGTTAGGATTAGGTGTTAAGGTTAGGATTAGGTGGTGGGTGGTATGAATAGAATTATCGGGTGGTAGAAATAACAATACTCTTCAGAATACATATCGAGCCGCAGAAAGGGTAAACTTGCCTACCACGAATTAAAGCGCCTATCTTACTCGATCGCTCAATGACAGGGCGATCGAATCAGAAAGGCAACACGACGAATGTCCGGCTGTGAAGCAGCCAAAGCAGCAATAGCAGACGTCTGCATGTGGTTTCTTATGTACAGTCTGGATCGCGCAGGCACATGCAGCTGCCAGCAGATGCAGTAGCAAAAGCAAGGCAAGTGGTGAGATCGAGATGGTGCCTGAAGCAGATATGTACATATGTACCAGGTACCTCATACATGAACATAGGTACATATATAGGTACATACCTACGGAGTATGTACATAGTTGCCTGAAATACCTACCTACAGGTACCTACATACATAACATCTGGCACCTGCCTTCATCAATGGGCTTCGCAAAGCACAAGTGGATGCATCATTGATGCGATAAAGAACGGACCCACCGCCTCATTACACTCGACGCGAGAGCCAGTGTGGTGCGCGGCGTCTAGCTTGGCCGGGCTAAGCCCCAACAATGGTCACGGCCAGCCCCTATGTGTGTAGTTCAAACTTCAAAGACGTATGATCTGTAGGTAGAGGGCAGGGCATTGCTGCGAGCCGCCTGATGGTTCGTGATTGTATACTCAGAGTCCAAACCCAAGGCTTCACACGTCCCGAGTCCTGACTCCTGACTCCTGACACAACAGTCGGCCACGAGCCACAAGCAATGGGGAGCGCGCTAACGACCGTGGTTTGGCGCCCGTGGAAAACAGACGCTGTACTCCGTAGGCTGTAGCGCCTGCGCCCACCCTCTCATCATCCAATCCTGAGTCGACGTGGAGAGCAAGCCCACTTGATCGTGGCCTGGAGGCTGGAGAGACAAGACACGGAAAATCCATCGCATGACGGGTCTACGTTCCAACTTCCGACTCTACGACTTGACCTTGGGGGTTTCGGTAACCTGAAGCCTGATGCCCTCGAAATTGTCCACCATGTGTGTACCTGATACGCCAGGGGGTCAATTGCCCTATTGCGAGACGCGAGCATCGAGTACGGAGTACATACCTAGGTACATGTACGTTCAATTATGTCCGCCGCTAATCGCGTGCATGTATCAACCTACCTACCTATGTAGGTACCTGTAGGTACTGTAGTATGCATGTAGTAGGTACATAACTACATTGGCGACGTGCTTGGAAGTTGGGGATGAGGCCTGACCTGACGCCTGAGGAATGGAGTGCTCGACTCCTCCAGTGCCCCGAAGCGGCCGGCCGATACCATCTGGTGCAACCGCGAGACGTTCGTGCGTCGGCACGCATTCCACCGCGTCAAGATGCCTTGCTGGCTTGGAGAGGCCATTGGCATTGTGCCGGCACCATACAGGACATGGGGTACGTACTCCGTATGTACAGAGCTGCTTGTAGCTTATCGTCGCACAGCCGCGGCCGGTCGAAACCGTACTCCGTAGGTCCTTTTGCCCATTTTGACAACCAGAAGTCTGGCTGGCGGCGGTGTTTGATGCGGGAACTTGCTTGACGAGGGCACAATGTCGCGATGTACGGATAGGTAAACGCGCAGTCGACACTAATATCATACGTATGTAGGGAGTACACTCGACACATGCCGCCCCTGTTGCGAGTCTAATTCGCGGCTGGCAAGGAGCTGCATTTACTGCTCGATTACGAAGCGTCTGGAAACGCCGCCCGCCCCTTCGCCCCCCGTCCACTGGTTCTCGCCGTGTCTTGCAGGTCTGCAGGCCGTGTCTTGTCCAACCGTCAACGTCCAGCTCACCTCAGTTCAATATTTGTCCAGTGAATCCCCAACTTCCGAGTCTAGGCGTGGCGTGGCATCTTGCGGATTGCGTGCCCAACTTGCTCCTATGTACAATTGCAGTGGCAGACGGCAAATTGTATGTTGTAAACTTGTAGTCTCCCAAGCGGGCCCATTCTTTAACCACTTTACACACGCCCCCCCCCCCCCTTCACACCCCTTACTCCGTATACGTACCTTCACCCCCCTGCCCGCTTAAGCACCCAGCCAAGTGCGCGCCAGTGCATACCACCTGCATCCAGCCCACCGATGCGCCCCCCCGTCCATCAACCAACCATCCATCGCCCGCCATTTCCCCGTCCCTCCACTTCTTCGTTCTCTATTATCTTCGTCCGTCCTGCAAAGCTTCGCTCGCAGCTGCTCCTGTTGCCTTCGTCCGTCAACTCCCTCTCTCTTTCATTCTGCCACTGTCGCCATTGCGCTGCGCACGAGTATTTTCGGTCCTCTCTTCGTCGAGCAAAATTTCACTTTTCAATTCCGTCACTCCCTGAGCTGCTGGCTCGAGACCCAGTCTCCTTTGCGAAGCACGGCCCCTTATTGACAGTGCCCCCTCGCTTCTGCGCAAGCCAAATTTGAGACGCATCAAACCATCCTCCGTCGTGCGATATCTCGATACCTGTCTTCTTCTGACATACCCAGATTGATTCACCATGACTCAGTCCGGAAAGGTACGATAATAGAGCTCAGTTGCCTCCTTTGTCCAGCCTTTTCCCTTGCCGTCTGTTTTTAGGCAACATCGCCCTCGTCCGGCACAGACGTTCATTTGTACCCCGTATTGCCAGCAACTGGCACTAGGCTTGGGCCAACAGTCAATTCGAACCATATTCTAATACGTCTCTTTGTCCATGCAATAGTTCTTGCGCGAGTACAAGCTCGTCGTCGTCGGTGGTGGCGGCGTCGGAAAATCTTGCTTGACGATTCAATTGATTCAAAGCCACTTTGTCGACGAATATGATCCTACGATTGAAGGTACGCGGCTCATGCCGTGGCGCCCTGGCCAACGTCATTCAATTGATTTCTTGCCCTCACTTTTGTCCTACCCGGTCGATGTAGACTAACCCTGTGGGTCTAACAGATTCCTACCGAAAACAATGCGTCATTGACGAAGAGGTGGCACTCCTCGATGTACTGGACACAGCCGGCCAAGAAGAATACAGTGCCATGCGCGAGCAGTACATGAGAACCGGAGAGGGCTTTCTGTTAGTATACTCGATTTCGTCTCGCCAAAGCTTCGACGAAATTACCACCTTCCAGCAACAGATCCTACGTGTCAAGGACAGAGACTACTTTCCTATGGTTGTCGTTGGAAACAAGTGCGATTTGGAGAGCGAACGCGAAGTGTCCAGGCAAGGTTCGTATCCGTTACAATGCCGTACTCGAACTCAAAACGCATAAGTATTTGGCTGACACGATTTCTTATCACAGAGGGTGAAGCATTGGCGCGATCTTTCAACTGCAGATTCATCGAGACCTCGGCAAAGTCGCGAATCAACGTGGACAAGGCATTTTACGATATTGTTCGAGAGATCCGAAGATATAATCGAGAGATGCAAGGTTACTCTATTGGCAGTGGTGGCGGCTCTGGTGGAAATGGCGCTCCCAAGCCCATGGACATGGAAGACGGCGAGCAAGACGCTGGGTGCTGTAGCAAGTGTCTTATTATGTGAAGACACTCATCTTTCTACTTTCTCTCAAACTTCAAAACAGGCGAAGCAAAAGAGAAAAGAAAAGGTGAGGATTTTGGCAGATGATTTATACGTGACTACATGAGACTGTCGGAATCACACGCGATCTTGGATCAAACGGACGACAGAAGGGGCAGAAAAAAGATGAAATCGTGGGTGGTGAAGGAAGGATGGAATGTACGCGCCTTCTTTTACCCCGCCCACCACTCCAAGTCACAAGTACGGCATTAAAGGCTGTGCAGGGCGTTGTGACAAACTTTTCGGACGGATGAGCGGGCAGCTTAATTTTCCATTGCATCGGATGAGGAATCGGGTCCTGATCTTGGGTGCATGCACACGCTATATCCGACAGACTTTCGAGGGCCATTTATATTGCGATGTCATATCAAAACGACGAACCTTTCGGCCACTCAGATGCTCGGCATACATACATGTATATATTTTTATTCATTCGACCTTTTACAGCGCAACACGACCGACCCTTGACAGGCGCGCAACCGGTATTTTCCTTCTTTTACATTTCTTGAAGGCTGGAGAGTCCCAAAGTACCTGTGGCGGCCATGGACGCTTTCTTCAGCGGGATGCGGAGTAAGGTACAATTGGAGGCGCAAGCAACCGGCCAACAGACATTGCGTGGGAGAAAGCCATCTGATGCGATGTCCGTGGATGGATGTTGCGGTCGGATTGCCGAGAGTTTTCGCTTCGAGGCAAGAACGCCGGAAACTCAACTGAAAGTTGACAACCGAGGCGTGCTTGTTCCAGGCCATTATGCATCTTTGGTGATGCCACAGGCGCGGATCGTTTCGATAGAGGCCATTTCAATACGGACGTACTCGGCGGCAGCAACCTAATCGGGACTCATGGTTTCGTCGCAATTTCAGGTCGCCTTGTTTTCGCTCGGCCTGCGGCCTGTTTCCTTCTTTTTTTCTTTCATTTGCACGGGACTTTTTACTTCTCTGTTTCCAGACATGGATACTTGTTCTTTACTGTTTTATTTGCTTATATCCCTCCCGATGCTCTGCTCGGTTTCTCGGGCAACTTGTCTATTTTCTTTTTTTTTCTTCTTCTTTTTCGATGTCGATTATTCCTATTTCTCTACTGTCTAGAAATCCACGACATGTGCCATCTTGCCCGTGGTCGTCTGTCCTGACGCTGTTTGTCGAATACATACCAAAACAAATATTGCTAAACTTTCTGTCTCTGGTTCCCGGTGCGGCATTCTCTTCGTTTATCTCGTGCCACTCCAAGTCTTTGAAGTACCTAGCATAAAGTCTGTGGAGGCTGGTGGCATGAGATCTGCAGCGTCATGGCCCAACCGTCGTACTTGCGCGCGTGCTATGCCGTCTAATTTTGCTAAGCCCAGCGCATAATTGCATACCATTGGTATCGTACCTCGTCTTGCCAAGCCTCGTCAATCCGGATGAACCGCAACAGTGCTCTCGTTGGCCAGACCTATCTTGATTCTTGGCATTGGCATTGGGGAGCTTGTACAACGACGCTTTTGTCGCCAATACCATGCTCCAATTCGTCAGGTATGCACATGCCCAAGATAATGCCGACGGGCGATGCCGTTGGTTGCCCAAACGTGCCCAACTTAACCTACCTCACCGGACCTTAACCCGCATGAGATTTTACGGCTAAATGCTGCGGGCATTGAGCAAGGCTTGGATTATGGATATATGCACGGGTTTACGCGTCTTCCCCGCTCACGCAGGCAAGGTTGCATATGTGTTTTCCTTTGTTTCAAACTTTGAGTTTAATTCATATCGCTGCCCCGGTCCTACAGTCGTCTTTTTAAGTTGGCGCCTTCCCTTGTGGGAATCATCTCACTTTACGTACAGTACAGCATGCAGCGTCTTATGTTTTGGGTGTTTGAATTGACGAGGTATGTAGGTCAGAAGATATACCAAAGAAGAAGAAGAGAGGACTATTTACAGAGTGTACAGGGGAAAAAGGACATTATCAGAGAAGGCTAACAGAGCATACAGCAAAGGCTCTAACCAAAAAAAACAGTTACAGAGTGTACAGGAAGATCCAGCTCAATAAGACTGGCAGGGTATCCAGAAAAGGCTCCAACGACGAAAAAGAACAACAAAAAGATTGTACAAAGGAAGCTCTCGACGAAAGAAGAGTGACAGAGTACACAGTGCCTGGCCTCGTCAAGCTGCGCGATGATGCGCGCCTGGCGGTGGGGAGGCTGAGCTCGGAGAGCCGCCGTGATAACAGCTCCCACAGGAGTGTATTTCTGACTTGACGACTTCTCTAAGACTGGTGAATATGTCTGGCACAGATTCTTGTTGATCGATTCGCTGGAGGCTGAGACGCGCTATCCTGTGCGTGACGACCTAAGACCTTTACGTATAACATCAGATCGATTTCGAGGATTGACTTCCAGGGCAATCGATGTGGTCACTTCGGATAGAAGTGACACAAAGTGCAGACGATGGGGAGTGTTGGGCAACTTCGTACTATATCCATCATAACAGTGATGGTTGATAAAGACAAGTCGATGTGGTCACCTCGGATAGAAGTGACACAAAGTGCGGACAGTAGGAAGTGGTGATGGAAACTTCCTATTTTCTCCATCATACCAGTGATGGGTGATAAATATCCTCGACAAGACTTTCTTTAGATGCGGGAAGACCAGTTCCAGGCGGAGGGGTGGGGGGGGACGCAAGTGTATGACGACGAAGCAGACATGGCGGAATGTTTGGTTGGCGTTGATGTTGGCGCATCTTTCGATAGCAGACGAGGCATATAAGTCCCTTCAGATACCAGTCTTTCGGGTTACTTCGCCTGTGCGCCATCATCTTTCGATGCTGAACTTGCTGACTATCGTGGTCAGTAAAGAGCCAACTCATCCAACTCCAACCCAACCGAGCACGACGTATCCTCCACACGACAGGCTCACAGGTCTTCTCTGCAATACGCCTCCAGCTGCGCCTCTGCTCCGAACAGTTGGTCTGGGTCCTGGGCAGAAGACGACGCAGCGGTGGGATATCCGAGGAAAGACCACATCGGCTGACGGCTATCGGGTAGGAGACCCGGGCCGCTGGGTTGCCAAGCTTGTGTCGTGCCATGCCTGTGCAGATCCAGAGGGTGGACGGTGCTCACTCCTGGATGGTGCTCAGAACAGGTCATGGACGTCAGCATCTGCGCGGGATGACTACTCGGCAACTGGTAGTCGCGGATGCCCAACGCAGTCAGATCAGAAGGGGCCCACGGGCTGTATCTGTTGTAGTGATGGGATGAAGCCTCCATCGCAGACGCCTGGGCTGGTTGCGAACACCCCTCCTGATTATTGCTGGCGTTGTCCGTGAAACTCGGTTGGCTGTAATGGTCAGCCTGGCCGGAACGGGGGGCAAGGAAATAGCTGGCGCGCCTTTCATCAAGAAAGCTATCGCCTGGCAGGTACTGAACGGGGTCATCTTGGTTATGGAAAGATTGACTGCCGAACATTTCCCTACTTTGCCTCCCGTCGACATCATCGGATGTCCCCTGAAACTGGTGGACATTACGCGGCGGTGGATGCATCGGGCGGTTCTCTGTCCAAAAAGCGTCGGAACCAAAGACTGTCTGATCAACACCACTAGCCAGTCCACCAGTTTCAGCCTCTTCGTCAAATGTGCCTTGCCATTTGACGTCTACCGGAATCCCAAGACTCAGACGGAGATTGAGGTCGACATTCACATTGACGTCGCCACGCAGACCGCACCCGAATCTGTTCCCCCTGCCATGGTTGGCCTCCAATCTAGGCCCCGACGGCTTCGCCCTTTCTCGCTTCCCCGGACCCCTGCGGCGTTTTGGCTCGCGATGGGCCGTCGATGGCTTCTTCCCGGCCCTCAGATCCTGCACTGCGCGTTTGCCTTGATCGACAGTTTTCGCGTACTGTGCATGTCTATTGGGCGGGTAAGCTGCCAGGGGGCCTCCTGGCCACTTGGCAGAGATCATGGCGGCGAGTTCTTCGGCGGACAGTTGGTCGATGCGCTTGTCTTGAACTCGCCTGATCAAACCATGGAACCGGGGGTCACTGGGACCGACGTTGGGGAGAGAGTCGGTTCCCAGAGGAGGTTGGCCGGGTGGCAGAAGAGCTTTTCGCATATCGTGTGCGATGGACGCAAGAGTCATTTTGTTTTCTGACTTGATTGCCGTCGCTCTTTGTGCCTCGGAAGTCGCCTTGCGTTTCCGGCCAACGGGCTTTGTTGACCCTGCACCGGCATTGGAGAGGTATTCGTCGCCTGCGACTTCGTGTCTGATGGCTTCTACATTGGGCTTTGTTAGCTTTGATGACCAAGAGGAGCGGTCTCTGCAGTCTGCGTGACTTACCCTCTCTGATGCGGGATGCGGCGTCAGTGGTCTCTCGCAAGTCCTTGGCAAGCAGCTCCATCCTCAGTGCCTTTTCGTGAGCCATGGCCCGCTTCTCATCCTCCGTCGGGGGCTTCTTGTCGATGCCGTAGAGCGGGAATGCAGGGCCAATCCAGTGCTCCATCTTGCTCCCATCTTTGACATCGTTGACGCCTTCGCTGCCATACCCAAGAGCGAGGTAGTAGATGGGGCCTGGAGCTTCCTGGAGTCTTCCCACGCAGTTGTACCCGTCTTTGACATCGTCACAGCAGCAAGCGTCGCCGGTATCGTTGGCCTCGGACACACACGAGTCGCAGGGACGTTGACGATCGCAGTTTCGACCGGTGTCCTTGCAACGTGTGCACTTGGAAAAGGTGCACAGATTTCCAAGACCGACGCGACTGAAGTCGAAGATGGGGAACGACTTGCCCTGGGCAGGATCCTTGGTGTCCCAGCAGACGATGCCCATCTCCCAGCACATGGCACACGAGTATTCGATCTCGGATGCGAGCGCCCGGCAGTGGTGGGTTGTCCCGTCGAGACACGTCCTACAGCCCTGTCTATATGGACTTCCGCCGCGGCATTCGGCCCAGCCTGCGAGTAAGGAGTGAGAGGTGGCCCATTTGTCGGATGGTACAGGTACTTGAGGCTCGTCGACAGGCTGGCCGCTGCTCATGCACATCATGTTCTTCTCAGTGCATCGGGAACAGGCCTTGTCCCAGTTGGCTCTGCTGTCCAGCCAGCTGCAGCGGGAGTCGTTCTTCTTCTTGCCCCTGTTCCTGCAGATGTCGCAAGCATGTCGGAACCATCTGGGGAAGCCTTGGCGAAGGTTCGGCTTGTGCTCGAGGACTCTGTCACCGACTCTGCACGTGTTGCACTCGTGTACAGGACGATAAACTCCGGAAGTAAACTTGCGCCCGGAGACGCTCTCCTGTTCTTGAAAGGCTGGGTCGTTGAAAAGAAAGATTGGGGTCAGCCTCTTTTTTGGCTTGTGATGTATCTTGTGGAAGCCATGATCATGAAGAGGAAGATGAAGGGGGCAGAGGATGATGAAGGGGGCAGAGGATGATGAAGGGGGGAGAGGATGATGAAGAGGGGAGAGGATGATGAAGAGGGGAGAGGATGATGAAGGGGGGAGAGGATGAAGAAGAAGAAGAAGAAGAAGAAGAAGAAGAAGAAGAAGAAGAAGAAGAAGAAGAAGAAGAAGAAGAAGAAGAAGAAGAAGAAGAAGAAGAAGAAGAAGGTGATGATGAAATGGATGATGAGAGAAACTTACCATGCTTAGCCTTCTCAGCAGGCGAAGGCTTCGCTGTCACGCAGCTCGTACAGCTCAGCCCCAAGTACGGATCCGCATCGCAGGTATTCGCATACCCCGCTTGTCTGCAGTTATCACATGCGAGGCCCCTGGGATACTCGAGCGGTTGACGCGTAGCATAGATACGCCAAGTCTGCTTCTTGCGACCAACGCAGCATACGTGCTGGACGCCGTACTCGAACCTGTAATCGGCGCAGTTCTGGCATTCTAGGACGTATTTTCCTCCTACAGTCGTCCAGTCGCAGGGTCTCCTGAGATGCATGTGTTGGCCATGCGGATGGTTCTTGCAGAAATCACAGATGAGCGTCTTATTTGTCTGCGATTCTTTGGCAATCTTGACGTCACCACATGCTTCGTTGCCTGGGATCGATTCATCGTTGCCGTTGCTGTTTTGAGCGTCTATCTCGCTCTCTTGTCGAGTCAGTCTTGCTCGCTTGGAAGTATGGGAGTCCTCTGCATCGTCGAGTGGACTTATCGCTCTCTTGGTTGATGGTCTCATCGCGGCGGTAGATGAGGTTGAAGAGATTTGAGAGAGGGCCATCGCCGCACTGAGGAGGGTATTCTGAGGAGACATGCTGTTGTTGGGCATATGTCTCGACCGAGGATGAAGACGGGTGTTTTGTTTTTCGATGTGTAACTTGTAAGTATGCATTCGTGTTGCCTTTTACTTCGAGTGTTGTCTCTTGTGAATGCATGAGTGTGTGCCTCTCTTTGTGTTCTTTGAAGCAGACACCTGCCTAATTATATACTTCTAGGAGACGGAAAAGAAATCGACATCCATCTCAGATGACTGGCACGAAACCGCAAGGGTGGATGTGCTGTCACGTAGTGAAAGCAAGTTTTCGGCTTGGAATTCATCATTCTCAGATGCCGTTTGTTTACAAGCCGGAAGAGCAAGAGTGAAGACGGGGACCGATGATGGCCACAGACTGATCCTGGATTCGGCTTGACGCATGCAGAAGACTATCACCGTTTGTTGCGGCATTCTCGTGAGGTGAGAGAACCCCTGGAAAGTCTCCCTAGGGATCCCGCATCACCCACGCACTCACAGCTGTAGGGAAAATATTACTCGAGACAGTGCCTCCATTTGGCTGTTTGTATCATCGATCTAGCGCCTTTTTCTAGAACAAACCCGTGGACACAAGGCAATAGTGAGACTTGCACTGACGGTCACACAAGTTTCTCTTCCTTTCCATCAAGCAAAGAAGATACTCTGTACGACGCTGTACTTCATGAAAGACTATTCCATTGACTGACTGTTCCTGTGTAACCTGTATCTTTCCGTGTGCGTACGAAGACACAGGCTCCGTTTGGCACGCGCCTCTCCCGTTGAATCGGCTCGGGCCTCCGACAAAGAGAAGGCAACGAGGCGCAGAGGGTAACCACATACCCAATCGAAGAGTTGGTGTCACCATACTGTAACTGAAGGGTCTGGGCGCAAATTTCTCACAGACCACCTTTTGGTCATATGTCATCAGGCGCCGGGCTGGAGAATTCCTATCAAACACAGACGGAGAAGTTTTATGGCATCATCGGATGTTGAAGCCGGTCCCTTAGCCGGATAAGACTTGTTGCAAACTTTGGGGCACGCTATAAAGTTGCGCGCGTTTGAAGGCCGATTTCGAGGTGAGTTTTCGTTCTAGTACAGAGCTTAACAAAACAGGTTATTTCTGCGGTAGTGGATGCGAGTTCAATAATTCTTCGCTCGATGGATCATAGATTGTTGTCGTGTGTTGATGCAGCGTGGCTTCACCGACCGCACGAGAGTGGGCTGTGATTTATTACATTTGAGAATACCTAGATCACTTCTGAGATGCACTGAAATTCGAAGATCAGCTGCCAATACTTGCTTCTTTGCTACTTCTAGGAGATTCCTTGCGCGAAACCTGGTGCTGGAGAGGGCATTGACATCTTGTGTATGGCTTGTCTTGGTGTTGATGGACTCAGACTTGGGTGAGCAGCGTACATCAAACTATTCAGTTGGCATTCCATACGACGACACAACTTACAAGTAATGCGTGTATAGAAAACACCATTTTCTGTTTTTGCAGCAAACTCATCGGGATGGGATCAAACAGGATGCCTGCACACCGAAGCTTGATGAAACTTCAAACACACGACCGGGCGACTCATTCTATCCTACCCCCCCCCTGTTAGCTCCCTTTCCTATCTCAGCTTGAAGCTCTGGAGTCTGTGAATCTCTCTTGCGTATCATGTCAGCTCGGGACGACAGGGCATGACGTGCATCATTCCCTGACGAAGACTATCGGGATATCATAGCTGCGTGTAACTTCAAGTATGTAAGAGATCGATACGGCGCTTTATACGGCCCCGATGTCAGAACTTAGAAGTGAAAAGACCAGTCTGCTCATGTTGAAGGTACAGATAACAGGCTTTCACGGAAGATCAGAGAGGTGGTACCTATGTCCTATGATGCCTTTTGGCTGTTACTGTTAGTCGGGCTGCGGGCAGGACACTTGCGCTCCGTTTGGAATCGCGACTACAGTGACGACTCACGGTCCCTTGCCCCTTGTTCGCGATTTCACCCCCAAGTTGACGCGGGAGTACAAGGAGTCGGGAACCGGCTTCACACTCTGGAGTCTGTGAATATCTCTTGCGTTGCCGGTGGTCGTGCATCAAACAGCTCACGGAGAACTACATATGTAATACATGTCAGGCAGGATAGCACACTCAAGTTGGCTGTCCCGACTCGGCACTGGTGTAACAAAGTGACTCGGGACTGTCGTACAGAAAAGAATTATTCACAGAGGCACGAAGCGGTTCTATGGCGTCTTGATACCAAGTCCGTGTCGTGACTCGTTATGTATTCCATCTAGTACTGTCACCCCTTCTCAAGATCCATCATCCAGCACATGGCCTCACCCCCAACCCTCCTCGTGGCCTCACCTTCCTCAAGTCCTTTTTGAAAAACGCCCGCGGAACCTCCATGATCTTCCCGGTAGCTCGGTTCATCCACTCGTACGCCCCAGTCTCAGAGTCAGCCCCCAACTTCTCGTACCCCTGCCGCACATACCACTCCTCGTTTGTCCGCATCACATCCGGCCGCGGCAGATCCCTATCGTCGTAGAACCCGCCCAGCCACACCTCGCTCTTTTGAAAATCAGCTTGGATGGTATCGAGGGCCATGGTGGTGCAGTTGAATGGTGGGGAGGACGCCGCTTGCTCGAGTTGGTGCATTGCATTGCGGCCAAGGCCGGAGCATTGGAGGGCCCTGAGTAGGTAGTACATAGTAGGAGTGAGTAGGAATGGTCACTTCTAAGTCCCTCAGTGGCTGTCATAGAGGGAACTTGGAAGTTCATTTCGTAAGGAGACGGGAATTAGGGAAGAAATTGAAGAATAGGAATACACCAAGACAGGGGAGAGGAGGAGAAAGAAGAAGGAGATTTGAAGCTCCGCGTCCCTTAGTCTTTACTGGCCGCTTCAACTCGTTCATCTATTCATTCATATCATCCAGTCTTGTACTGCTGACGCTTCGCTTGAAAGAGGGAAAGACATAGACTTCATTTATCATGATTCATACCGTGAGATGTACAAACTCTTGACCCAGTATGTCGACCAAGGCAGCCCAAGTACCTCATTTCGCTCTGGGAATGCCTCCATCCCAATGTGCCCAATCGGGACGAATTCCGCCAGCGAGGGCATCAAGATGGCTATTCCAAGCCTGGTAGCGCTGTCGACAAGAGCCTCTTTCTCCTGTGTGAGCCCCCAATGGACAATATGTCAGTTATCAATTCCTTGCTCGTCCAATTCCTACAGGTTACAAAGAGCTTTGATTCGACACTTTGTCACGGCTATGGAGTCCCGACTCCCCGATAATTATTAACGTGAGACTCACGTTTGGAAATTGCATGATGTGATGATGTAGTCTTTCCGTCGTATTGCGCATTGATGGCTCTAGAACCTATAGCGAGATCCAGTCGTCAGCTCAACACGTCCCTCCATCTTTTAGTTTTACACTCCTGTGTTTCTTCTCGTCAACTATTCTCTCCCCTCTCTCGTCTTGTATCTATCCCCGAAGTAGATCAGGACGATAGGAGAGGAGGAAAGGCCTCGACGAACGAAATCCCCAGTCCGAGCGGAGTAGTCGAACCCCTGAACAACAACAACAACAACAACAACAACAACAACAACAACAACAACAACAACAACAATAAGTAGTCACGATAAACTCACAATCCAGTACATCAGTTTCGTTCCCTCCCGCATCTTATCCCTCCACTCTTCAATTTCTGTCGCCCCCCATGAACATGCCACTCGCTGCTCATGCATCCTGGAGCAATGGCTCTCGTTTTCCGGATCCCACGGGACCAGGCGAACGACGTTGTTTGATCGCCTCGTCATTCTCCGGCACGTATACATAAAACTCGTCAGATGTTCTACGGTGAGAAATCCACGATGAGATACGATCGTAAACGCTTTTCTCGGGAACAGATACATCTTTATTCTAGGGATGGGCGAGTGACACGACCCCCTCCTTTTTCCCCATTCACTCATGAATAATGACATCCCAGTGAGGTGCCATGCACAAGACCAAGACGAAGATAAATGGCACAGGATGCCGTCATGTCGCATTGGCACACAGAGGGTATCAAGCACGGCGCTGCTTTTGTCAAAACTTGAGCTTCTTGGGCTCACAATGGCATGGGCTGGTGGCTGGTACAACCACGAATGCGACTCATCACTCTTGACTCGACCGGCATACCCAAATCCTCTCAAAAGTTGTCCGCTCGAGGGTTTCCGAGCTTAATTTTTAGCAAAACACCACCTGCCCAGTACGTACGCGCCCGCTTGTCAACTTATCAAACGCCGTCCCTCAAATTCTTCCAATTACCCCCCCCCTGTGGCCCCCCCCCCCCCTTGTTTCCTGATCTAGCCCAGCCATTGTCTATGTCTTTTTTCCCTCTCTCTGCCTTCTCATTATTTCTTCCTACTAGCACCCTTCACTCCTTATAACTCGAAAATGCCGCTCTATCCCAGTGAAGGCCATGTCACAACTCTCTGACCTGTGTTCTTCCACATCTTCCCTTCCGTACTCGCTGCAGCGTACAGCAACGACAGGTACGCCACCGCCTCCAAAAGGAGTGTCCTCACAAAAACCCCAAAAACATTGCCCGCAGGTCGGGCTGCTACTCCTGTCATCAGTTTTCATCTCCGTAGATACAATGCCGTGTCACCCGGCAATCTTCAGTCTCATCACATGACGTGACGTGACGTGACGTGAAAAAAAAGTTCTGCTCCATCGTCCCCGTCGTCGCCTTATGTGTAACAGAACGTAATAAGAGTTGGCCGTACTTTATACGTGTCGTTCTGCGATTCAGCCAGAAAACTGGAACCTAGTAGCTTCTAGCTGACCCAGCCCATCTCGGGGAGCAACGTTGCGCCGTCGATAGTTGGTTGTAAAGTCCTGGAGCAACGTTCGTACGTGTCGCAGACTCGATACATCTCCAGAAGACAGCTTCTCCTTGATCTTTGTGACGAGCCGCTGAGCCTCAGGCGCAGTCACGGTCCCTGGAGGAAGGAGCTCGATAGTTTGAGCAACCCACTGGGTAGTTTCTGCGGGCATAATCTCAAAGAGCGCAAGGATAACTCCGCTTCCGTCCGCAAAACAGTCGCGAGGAAATGTGATCATCATTCCGGCCATCGTCTGCTTGACAAGATCGTTACCGTGTGTCATCAAAAGATTCCTCACGATATTCCTGATGGCTGCGGCTTGTGGTGGCGGTATTTGCTCGCTGGTAGCTGGATTGCCACCACCGTATGACAGCAAGTCGCGCAAGAAATGGAGAGTCGACGACAAGGGATCCCTCTGCTCCAATGTCAACGCGTAAATGGATGCCTGGAAGATGGGTGCCAAGAGCTGTGAGGGTATCAGCTTTTGCGGATAGTACAAAAGGGCATCGATCAACAGGCGGAAGAAGTCGTCAATCACATCCGGCAATTCTCTGGGCTGCAGATCGGCCATCACTCTAAGGAAAGCCGTAGTCTGCGCCTCAAAGAATGTGTAGATGTGTTCTGTAGTGGCTTGATCCAGGTGCTCCCGATCCTCAGAGAACTCGCGAAGGATGGCTGCCGTAACCCAGAGGAAGCACCCTTCTCTGGAAGTGTTGAAGCTGATGGCCAGTTTGTTCGCCATTTCAGGAAGCATGGGAGCCATGGCGGTGCGGTACGACGTAACCATATTACGCCAGCACCGGCAAATTCGCTCACATATCGGGGTGAAGTCCAGAAAGTTGTCGAGAACAGTGGAAAGAATGGGGAACACCTCTTGCCAATACTTGACCGCCGGGTTCTCCTCGCCACGGTTCACATAAGGCATGACGTTCTGCACAAAGATTGTGATGAGTTGAAGATGATCTGAAGAAAACCCACGGTTAGTTGCCGTAATTCATTGCCTTTTCCTCTTCCAGAAGGGAAACAAAGAGAAGATTAAGCTCACCGGCAAGCGCTAGTTTTCCTTCGTCGTTGATAGCTTGGTTAGCCTTGGACATCAATCTTTGCACAAGAGGATCCGTGTACGTCTTGAGAAGCCTGTAGGTTTCAGTCGCGGGCTGAGCAGCAACGACATTCGCCACGCCCTCGGTGATTTCCTCCTTGCTGAAGTCCGGAAGCTTGTCCAGAATTCGGTCATAGAAGGTCTGCAACTGCAACACTTGCCCACTGAGAAGGTCCTTGCAGTCAGTGCAGAAGAACCTCAGTGCAAGTGCCGAGGCTCTCAAGATTTCTTTTGATTCCGTTTGGAAAGACTCGACGATATAGTTGAATTGCGGTTCTAGGTATTCAGGATGGGCGGCAGTCCATTCAGTATATCGTCCCAGCACCATAATTGTGGCAAAGCGAAGTTTCTCGTGGCCGGGCATTTGTACCAAGAGAGGCATCAGCTGAGGGAGTACAACATTTTCATCCTTGTCAACCATGCGACCCAGCGCTCGCATAGCAAATAGAGGAGCCTCGAGCTCTTGCCAATGGGGAACGTTGGATCCGTTGACTTGGGCGGCATATTTCTGCATCCATAGCTGGATAGCCTGCAGAACCTTTGACAGGCACTGGGTCACACCCATCACATCGCAAGCATCCTTCATGGTGTCCCCCATTCGGTGACGGAAGTCGCGGAATTTTTCTTCCTGTTCTCGGTCGCCGTCGAACAAATCGGTTTCGCTCCCAGAGTCCGGGGTAGGATATTCCAGGTGCTTAAGCAGAATATCAACAAGGCTGGAGTAAATGTCCATGAGCTCCACTCTGCCTTGAATATATCGCTCTAATACGATATACTGCTTCAACTCGTACCAGAAGTCAAACGTGTGTTCGATCACATCGCATTCCTTGTCGCGCGCCGCGCATTCGAGGACAGCTTCCACCAAAGGCCTGAACTGAGATGGTTGGCGAGCGATGGCAACCACCCAGCTCGTGGCGGCCGTCGAGAAGACTTTGGTCAATGACTTCAATGCATCGACATCCTCGTCCTCAGCAGCCTTGGCAATTCGAGGCCTTAGAGCGATAATTTGAGGATACATGGCGTGGACTGCCTCTTGACTTTCGTCAACGTCCCTAGTTTCTCGCAAAATGGTGCATAAACACTCGGCAGCCTCCGACCCACATTCGTCAGCACTGATCCCGGTGAATATACGCGCAATCAAGGGCGACGCGATGATGTTCATGACGGGAACTTCTCGAAGCCATGAAGTAATGCATTCCATGAGCTGAGGATTACGCGATGCTGCCGCTTTATGATATTGTGAGCATCCAAGTGTAATGACCCCAAAGAAAATCACTCAAAACTGAGGTGAGCACAACGATGGAGGTACATACGTGAAGATTGTGAGTAAGTGACGAGAAGCTGTACCACCTGCTCCGTGTTGTCTCCTAATAGGACTCGGGTCCGTGCCGAAAGCTCTTCTTCCTATGTTCCAACAATTAGACTCTGGTCGCAGGGTATGCTGATGGCTACCGGGCGAGGGATGTGTCGTCGCGAGAAACTTGGTTCCAAGTCGACAAGGTTTTCTTTTCGCAATCCACGTACAGACAAGGTAATCTTTCGACCTTCAGTCACTTCTTCGGGAAGAACTCGCAAGAAGTCCAAGATGCAAGCGTGACTTTCGGGAGTCTCGCTGAGAGATTGCACGACGGAGGAAAGCACGTTATCCCAGTCCTTCATTTGTATCGCTAGGATTGCCAAACAAACGCAGAGCTGGACTCTGATGGGCTTCGGTCCCGGGGCAAAGTGCTTCAGCAGCAGAAGAATCTGATTTCTCAGCGCCGGTAAATCGCTCGGGGAGACTTGGGTGGTGAGATCGTAGGTGATCTGGCAGATGCTAGTTAGAATTGTCGACATGAAAGTTGGGGGAAGTATGTGTCGGAATGGCAGTAGAAACCTTTCCACGGAGGGTAATGGCGGCGAACAAAGTCGCTTCAGGCTCGCCACTAGATTGAAGGATTCCCATCAAAGTACCCCATGAGCTGTTCTGAACAGATAGTCGTGTTAGCCATAACTGGGCTCATTGCACTCATGAAAGACGGCATGAGAGAATGAGCAGTCGATTTCTATCTTTCCCTCCTATTGACGCAAACGCACCGACTTCTGAAATCTCTCCAAGTACTCATGGGCTTTTATCTTTGTTTCCTTCTCGCCAGTTCGCATTGTCGTGACCGCCATAAGCACATCGGACGGCGTGAACACATCCTGTGCTCCGTTGGATGCCATATTGACTACTCGAATTCGATTCTCCGGGAAGTGCGAGATGTCTCTCGGGGAGTTAACGCAGGGTGAGTGCCGAGCAATAGGTCGCAGAGGAGAACGGGTTCGAGGATCGGGTAGGTTTACTTGGCGCTTCGCGCGCAGGTGAGCAGGTAAGAGACAGTCCCCGGTATGCTGACAGGAGGGAAAAGAGAGACGCGCTCTAGGCAAGATAGCCGATAAATCGGGAAGACGGGAAGAGATTAAAAGACTGCTTGGGAGTTGGAAAAGGAGCACGCAGGTTCAAAGTGTGGAAAGCATCAGTCATCTCGGCATAATATTTGGCGGGGCAATGCGCTCACAGGAACCCGCAAAGCCCACACATCCTATAGCAACGCCCCAGGCTTCATCAGCGCCCGATTTTGTCACCGCGGAAACGCCGTTTTTCCGATCCGATCCGCCCGTCGACGACAATTGAATTGTACGGAGTAGAAAACACTGTGCCGAGTCCGATAAAATGTAGCGTAAGCTGTAACAGCGGCGCTTCGTGCCTCTGTCTGTCCGCCGATTGCGCCTACGAGAATAGAGAAACAGACATGCAAGTGTTGCTTTGCGCTTCCAGGCTTTAAGTGCTAAGCCTGAAGCTCTCAGGCTTCCACAGAAGGTTCAGACGTCTGGCACATGTGTCACCAGTGCCACACCATCGGGGACACTGATAGACTCTTTTATAGACTCTTTTATCTGGCCATTTCCGAGCACAAGACCATGCAGAGTCCTATCGTATTGCCCCATGGGAACTTGCTCCCCCGGGCCACCCGATAGGATCTGCTCCGTGAGCGCCAATGCATAGAACAGAGTTGGCCTCGCGTCGTGGTCGAGCGACTTCATCTTGGCCAAGTACCTGTTCATGAAGTAATCATAGAAGCCCTTACCGTGCCCCAGTCGCCGCACAGCTCCCGATTCATCAAAATCAAAGGCCACGCCAGGCAGCAGCATGAAATCAAGGCCGGCTTGATCGGAGTGATGAGCATCAGGACCTCCGAGAATGCGTTGTCGCTGATGCACCGTGGCAGGGTCAATGCTCGGAATGCCCCAGCGATCACGCTCCAGGCTCTCGTAATCGTGTATGTCTTTTAGATGCACCATGTCCATAACCCTGGCGGGTGTGTCTGGTGCGTCTAACGGCGACTTGTGCAGATAGGGGACAAAGACTTGCTTTCCTGAGGCCAAGGCATGTCGTACGATCACATCCGTCTGGACTTCGCCCGAGGGCATGGACAGATAGATGCTGATTCTCCGAGCCTCCACGTAGGGCTTAAAGATTTTGAGTGACTCGAATATGTTGCCGCCTGCACGGGTCAGTCATTTGGTTGGAATTTGGTAGATGAAGCCAAGCTGGTCGGGGCGACACGACCTCAACGCTGTCTTACTTTGGGCTACGATTGATTCAGCCGATACCGACGACAGCCTCTGTTTGACCGTGTTACGCAGCTGCTGCTTGGCGGTGGCCAGTTGTGAAGCCATGGGATTAAGCGTGGAAGCCAGACGATGCATTGAAGCAATCATGATATGCACATGAACTGAAATCCAAGGCTGAAGTTGAAGCGGCCTGGACCGCGACCGACTCCACCAACCAAAGCCGGGGCGCCAGGGGCCATAGGCTCCATAGGCTGCGCCGGGAGTTGTCGCGTAAAAAGCAGCAATGGTCAACAGCTGTTGCGCTCGCAAACTTGGTTTCCTTCTGAGTTTTCGCTGGTGTCATGATTCTTGTCTCGTCAATGAGTTAGGAAACGGAACAAGATCTCAAGCACAAACATGAGTTAAAAGCCAGTGGCGAGACCACAGGGCAGCCTGCAGGCGTCTCAGCCTTATGACTTATGAGTCTGCTTTGGCTTTGGGCGACCTAATCACCGTCCGATCCCCTAACCGTCAGTCCGTCACTGGCCGACCCCTGTAAACCAGCGACTGAATACCTACCTCTATGTACTCCGTATGTATCCGTCCAGATCTTAACGCGGCACTGCGACGCCGACTGGTCATCTACGATCTGAATCTTTCATTACGGTCGCAGCCGCTCCGTGTCGATTTCGAGCTTCATGTCCCGTGCGGACGGACGTCCTCGCCTTGCTTATCCGCGGGCTGCCGCCGTCCAAATGCACTTGACACTACCTTCTAAATCTGACCTCATTAGGTAGTCTCGAATTGTACATACATAGATACCTACTTGGTCCGTCGCCCATCAATTGATTCGGCTTCGTCTTCAGTCTTCACGCGGTGGCCTCGCTCGGCCATGAGCCTGCGCACTAGATGCGACGTCGACGAGTCCAATACCCTGCAATACCCTCACCTCCGCGTCGCGCTCCTCCAGCTCCAGCTCCAGCAGTCGTCGATCCTCTTCGCCGCCTCTCACAGCAGCGCGGACTAACGGCGCCCAATTGCCGGATCAAACACGCGGCGTCCCTCTCCAAACCCTAGCGGCTGCATCGTCCTCCACTTCAAGATCCACCAACTCGACAACTTCCTCCCTGCCACCGCTGCTACCGAACGCGGCATCCACGACGACAGACTCGTCCCGTTTATACACCGCCGCTACGGACTCTTCGCTCTGTTCGCGTTCCTTTTCACCCTCATCGCTTCCATCTGGCCATGTTTCAGACTCTACCGGCCTCGAAGAGGCAATGACTGAACCGGATACGGTCTTGCGCGATACACGAGTCCCTGTTGTCGATATGACATCCAGAACGACTCCGATTTTGCGCGCTGCCAATAGCGCACACCCCGAGTCTTCTTCTATGTACGGTTCCGTGGCCGGGATACGCGATGCGTCCCCCGTAAGCAACCCGTCTCAAGACAATGGCACCCGCCGTCTTCGCCACGCCAGCTCGCAGAGCCGCAGTCACCGGAGCCTGAGCTCTCGGCGGTCCGTAATATCCTGGCAGTCGTCGCGGCGGTCAGAAGAAATGGATGGCGCAGCACTTGTTTCTGGTATGGATGGCCGATTTGGTATTGCTGAAGCTCCGCTTGCTAGCGAGATGGTGGACAATGGCAAAGATGCCGACGGATTGAACCCGGAGGACGGTCTGCTTTTCTACAACGACGACGACGACGACGATAATGATAATAATGACGATGATGATGGCGATGACGAAGAAGATGAAGGAGACGAAGACGACTACTTGACTGGATCGTCCGGAATCTCCCCCGAAGAAAACTCTCCTCACGAGCTTGTTCGAGCATCTGTACCGCCTACTGACGACACCACATTGTCCATCAATACACCTCGTATGTGGTGTTTGTCGGTTCTGTTTTCCATTCTCGGCTCTTCCACGAACTTGTTCTTTTCTCTGCGATATCCCAGCGTAGCCATTACTCCTGTCATCGCCCTCCTGCTAGTCCATCCGCTAGGGCTTCTGTGGGACGCCTTACTGAAACGACCTGATGATCCTGACGAAGTGTTCGTCGATGGTGTTCGTACGCAAACTACAAGTGGTACGGAGGACCCTGTTGCGAGGAGGAAGACGCGACGAACGTCATGGCGCATGTGGTGGGCGCAGGGTAAATGGAATGAAAAGGAGCACGCTTGCGTTTATGTTAGCAGCAATGTTGCCTTTGGCTTCGCCTTTGCTACAGATGTCATTGTCGAGCAGACGCAGTTCTATAATCAGACTGCGCCCATCACGTATCAACTACTCTTGACAATATCGACGCAGATCCTGGGCTATGGATTCGCCGGCATGGCTCGACGGTTTCTCGTCCGGCCGAGCGGCATGATATGGCCCGGGACTCTTATGTCCGCTGCCATGTTTTCCACTCTACACAAGCAAGACAACAAGCCAGCGAATGGATGGACCATCAGCCGCTGGAAGTTCTTTTACGTGGTTTGGATCGGTGCCTTTTCCTTCTACTTCCTGCCCGGCCTGCTGATGCCGGCCCTCAGCTACTTCAGCGTCATTACATGGTTCGCGCCGAACAACGTCATCATTGCCAATCTTTTCGGCGTCACCTCCGGACTCGGCTTGTTCCCCATGACCTTTGACTGGGCACAGATCACCTACGTTGGGAATCCGCTGCTCGTGCCATTCTGGGCCGCCATGAATGTCATTGGGGGTCTCGCTGTCGTCATGTGGATCATCGCGCCCATCTTCTACTATTCAAATGTCCTATACACGTCGTATTTGCCCATGCTCTCCGCTGCCGTCTTTGACAACACCGGCAAGGTCTACAACGTCAGCAAGATTCTCACCCCGGAATTCCTCTTCGACAAAGAGGCCTACCAGTCCTACAGCAGGGTGTTCCTTCCCGTGACATACATGCTCAGTTACGGAATGCAATTTGCTGGACTGGCTGCTCTTCTCACGCACACGTTTTGCTGGCATGGAAAGGATATATGGAGGACCTGGAAACGATCTTGGGAAGAAGCACGCCAACAGACGAGCAAGCCGACGTATCGGCCTGTGCCTGAAGTTCAGAGGCAGCCGCAGTCGCATTCGCAGTCGCAAGCTACGCCTTCACCCGCCACTGGTCTCGGGAGCGAGCACTATCATGACATGTCTGCATCTGCTCCAAACTTCGATAACCTCCTCAGTCGCGAGGATATCCACTGCCGCCTCATGGCTCGGTACAAGGATGCTCCTCTGTCGTGGTACCTGCTTACCTTTGTCTCCATGACAGCCATTGGCATGTTTGTCGTCGAATAGTACGTGAAGTCTCTCTCTCTCGCTCTCTCCAAATCCTCCTAGAGACCTCCTGACTGGCTCATCGTTCGTTGTCTTCTCTTGAAATCTCTCCTTAAACGAGAAAGAAACAAGCTCCCTTTGTTCATTGTTCTGACTTGGCCACAGCTACCCCATCCACCTTCCATGGTACGGCCTCCTCCTAGCCCTTGCCATCGGCGCCATCTTCTTCATCCCGAACGGCATCATCATGGCCGTCACCAATCAACACAGCAGCATCTACCTCGTCTGCCAACTCATCTGCGGCGCCGTATTCCCCGGCCGTCCCATCGCCAACATGGTCTTCGTCACCTACGGCTACATCTCCTCTGCGCAGGGTATCAAATTCGCATCCGACCTCAAGCTCGGCCACTACATGAAAATCCCCCCCCGCATCATGTTTCTCGTCCAAGTCGTCGCCACGCTCGTCTCCTCCGTCACCCAAATCGGCGTCCTGAACTGGATGTTCGCCAACGTCAAGCACATCTGTACCCCCGAAGCCCTGAACGGCTTCACCTGCCCCATCGCGCGCGTCCACTTCAACGGCTCCATCCTATGGGGCGTCGTTGGCCCAGGAGAGTTCTTCGGCCCCAACGCCATCTACCGATCCCTGGTGTGGTGTTTCCCGCTGGGCGCCCTGCTCCCCATACCCCTGTGGCTATACGCCCGAAACAAGCGCCGTAGTGTCCTCCGCAAAGTGAACCTCCCCGTCATATTTGGCGCCATGTCCTGGATCCCCCCTGCCACGGGGCTCAATTTCTCGGTATGGGCTGTCGTTTGCTACCTCTTCAACTATGTCATCAAGCGCCGCGCCAATGCCTGGTGGAGCAAATACACCATGACTCTCAGTGCGGCCCTCGATTCGGGCCTCGCGTTTGGGATCGTTGTCGTGTTTTTCGGGTTCTTGTACCCGGGCTGGATGAAGCATTTCCGTTGGTGGGGCACGGAGGTGTACAAGGAGGGGTGTGATTGGAAGGCTTGTAGTTATAGACATGTGCCAGAGGGGGAAACCTTTGGGCCAGACGTGTGGTGAAGAAATTTTTAATCATGATGAAGAGAAACCCATTTCAAAGAGGAACTTTTGGATATACTATAGAAAATTGGAAATGTTAGACTATACACGGAAAAGACGAAGAAGAGGTAGAACCAATGAATTAGAGAGAAGTCTAGAAGATGAAGCAAAAGCAGGAATTCATGGGTCACAATCAGATGACAAGGATGGCCGACCTCTGCACATTATGCCTAATAATGCACCCACAGTCGAAGTATGTAGTTCATTACTGTGACTGTGGGAACCCGACCCAGCATTGGCATGATTTGAGCAAAACGCCGCGATACAATCTCTTTCTTTTTTTTCCCTCTCAAGATTTAATAATGGCAGTATGTAGTATATTTCGTCGTGCTATATAAAATACGCATATGAGGACAAATATTCCCAAGACTTGTCGAGAAATACTAAGGCTTACTAAGGGCGTCATGTTTTGGTTAAATGCACAAATCTTCACTTCATCGAATTCTGCGGACATACCCGAGCAAAAAAAGATCCGCTCGTGTCCCTTCCTACAATATGTTTTGAACATCGAAAAGCACGGAGTATCTAGCACCGAAGAGCGTACAACAGAATACTGTAGGTATCTACGAAGTAGTAATCCAAGAACTGCGTTCGAGTCATGTAGATGTAGGGTAGCTAGATAGTCACAGTCGGCAACGTATGAGCCAATGACATCACATTCAAGAACCTCTCTGAACTTATCATGTTGTTTTTGTGTTCCTCTATGAATGCACAGCGCTGCACGGATGACATCTTCTCCGTGGCTTGTACGACTAGGTACCTATACACCGGACCAGCGATTATTGCTAAAGTCGACACCTTGCTGAGCTGCTGGCTGGCTCAGCAACACGAATAAGACACTTCCTCGGACTCTTCCACCTCTGTAGCTCCCATTTTTATTGACCGTCCTCCCAATTTGGGTTCTATTATGCATTAGCGTTTGAATCAGCATGTTCTCCCAAAAAAAAGTGGCGTCAAGTTGGCGGACCAGGGGGGGGGGGGGGGTTGGGTTCAATAGCTAATCATTATCATCATCTTACCTTCTTCAGAATAACGAGGCCCTCCAATGTACCATTCAGGCTGATGTATTCCTCATCCTCGAGCTCTGCCCTTTCACCGTACGCTAACAGCACAGGCGTGCTTTGTGTTTGCCATCCAGTAATGGTCTTGGGGCGACCCGCCTGGCCGACAACGTCAACGGCCTGACCAACGCGTACATTGACCTTGAGAGGCATGAGCTGCTCGTCCAGCGTGACGAGGAAGCGAGGATGCATAGCCGTGACAAGGAAATACAGAAGATAATGAGACCTGGAGGTGATGAACTCCTTGGGGTTGATCATAGCCACCATAGTGGCCAAAAGACCGGCCGTGGACACCTGTGAAAGAACTTGGCGGTCCGTGTGGAACGGGTTGAGGGATAGCGTACCCTTACCCATGTGCAGCAAGCCCTGGGAAATTCTGACCATGAATAGAGCATCCTGATCCCGATGGTAGTAGCTTGCCAGTTGTCGGAGCAGCTGTGCTAAACGCGCGTTATTGGTACCAGCTCCGAGCATTCCCATGGCGAAAATGGCATTGATGGCAACTTCAGGATCGTTGTCGTGGCTATATCTCGACAGGGTATCGTAGATTTTCATCTGAGGGTTGCTTGAGCTGATTAGGCCCATGGCCAATGGAACTGCCTTGCGAATGTTGGCTTCGCCATAGTGCATCAGGTGTCCGAACTGACGCAAAACCATCTCCTGACCGATGTCTTCACCCATGGCTACCAAGGCAATTCCAATAACGGCATAGGCCTGGAGGAGTTCGTCGCCCTTCTTGGCGTCTGTTTCCTCCAGGTGCTCATTGCAGATATGAAGTAGCTCCTGAATCTTCAACACTGCTCCAGTACCTGCCCAAGCACATATCCCAGCAAGAACAGCTGTAGGTTTGGCCATCGGATGGTCCACAGCCTTGAGGGTCTCCAGAATCACATCCACCTCTTCCTGTCGTCCAAAGTACAGCAAGCCTAAGCCAAGACCTAGGAATCGTGTCCATTTGTCGGTAAGCTG
This sequence comes from Claviceps sp. LM84 group G4, assembly GCA_018360345.1. NCBI lineage: Eukaryota > Fungi > Ascomycota > Sordariomycetes > Hypocreales > Clavicipitaceae > Claviceps > Claviceps sp. LM84 group G4. The sequence continues at coordinate 53,111 of SRQH01000022.1, read as the reverse complement.
GGCCTTGCGCTCCTCGTCCATGAGTGTCGTTACAATTGCTTCCGTTACTTCCGGGTGAGATGAGCCAACGAAAACCAATCCCAGGGAAAGGGCAGCCATCGCAGACATCTGCATCTCCTGCGACGCATCGCCAATGATTGGCAGCAGAAGCTCCAACACTTCCTCCTTGTTTGAGCCAGCATATGACAGACCCAGACCCATGATGCAAGCAGTGCGAATCAAGGGGTTTGAGTGTTGTAATTTATCCGCATCTCCGAGCAAAGCCAGGGCAGGCTCAGAGTCGAGACGGACACCCGAGTTCATGATGCCGATGGCCAACATGGCCCCAGCCGATATTTCAGGCTCCTCCGAGTACGTATATTTGTCAACCTTGTCCAAACCATTCTCAATGTCCCAAAGCATGAGTGTGCCCAAAGAGGCGACAGTAGACATCATGCCGTCTCCCTTTGTTTTCCACACCCAGCTTTCCTTCTCGCCATCTACCAGCATCATCTTATCATTGCCGAACCCTGCGTTCGCAAACGCATTCACGAAAGCAGCGGACAAGTTGTGTCTAGCAGAGTCGAGATTCGTCATCCCGGCTACTCGACTGCTTTCAAGATGGCTCTTATAGATATCCTCAGTTGTTTTCGGGTCAAGGAGGTTAAGCTCCCTACCAAGGGCCTTAAAGTGATCCGACAGCTTAAGATTCGAGACGCACTCCGAGATTTCTTGTTCATCGTCAGTCGACTCTGGCAGATCAAGCAGTATCCTTTGTCGAGCTACCAGAAACGCCAATTGCTTCTTCAAAGCTGGACTCTCAGCCTTGTCAAAATCCGCCCTGATGAGGTCGACATCATGCAATCGAATAGCAAGCACAATGGCTTGTGCGATTTGCTTATACTGCATGTAGACATCGTGCGCAGTGCGGAGGAAGGACTCGTTATCCGGGTATGTGAGTAGGTTTACCATGCTGACCATGTACAAGCATACTCGAGAGTATGTGTTTTCATCAACAAATTTGGGAATGTCTTCGATGATTTCCAATTCGCTCATCAGATCGACTGCATCCGCCTCGGCATTGCTCTTGATGAACTGAGGTACGAGAAGCAAAGCAAGATCGATCAGCTCCGCAGTAGGCTCATCAGCGGTAATTCTCTTGCCGTAAACTTCGCCGATCTCCAAGGCCAAGTGCCGCACGTATTCGTGTCCCCAAGACAACATGTCGGACTTGGGGGCTAGAAGACGGTATTTGAGTGTGTCTTGCCTGTCTTCGTCGGAGAAAGTCATGCCAATAACAGACAAGACGTCTGCCAATGAAATCTTGTTCTCGCCTGCTGGCCATTGTTCGTACAGCTTCGTTAACGTTTCGTAATGCGGCCGGAGGAATTTCAGAGGTTTCGGCACTGCTGTCATTGACGAAGTGGAAGTCTTGATGGATGTTTTCATGGCTTCGAGAGCCGGCTGATAGAGCTCAGCGTTTGATTCCTGTTTCATATTTCGTGTTGTCAGCACATGATTTCAGAAGACTGCGGCCTGGCTGAGCGGACGACTTACCGTCAGACGCTCAACCAACATTTCCAGCTCACTCTTGAGCTGCTGGTCCTCCTCACTCAGTTCTTCTTCAGAAGCTACCAACCATTTTAGCATATCGGCATTCCATAGTCTTGATTGATGCTGTACTCACCTTTGTCTTTGTCATCATCCTTCTTCCCATTCATCACCACCTTTTCGTCTTGTGCATTTTCAACAGCCTTGCCCTTGCCCTTGTCTAACGCTTTCGGCGCATCGTTCTCTTGAGCCATGTTGGCGTCGATGGGCTTTGCGAAGCTTCAACGAGAATAAGCTGATATATCGGGGGACGAAGAAATTGGAGTCGAAGGAGGTGACGATGACGGGGCGTGGAGTACGCGGCCTGGCTACTGGCCTAGGGGAAGTCGCTGGTGGTCGCTGGTGCTGCAAGTCAAAGAATAATTATCGTGGTGACTCGTTATCGAGAAAGCTCCATGAAGCCCGTTGTGCTGCAGTTCGCTGGGTATTACGTGATGCGCTGGCGCCTGACAGGTAGCTGCTTCAATTCGATCACGTGCTTCGACAGCGCCCCATGATGGAGGCGAGGGGATAATCCGGAAAGGGAATCGACGGATCCCAGTGCCCACACGGCTTATCGATTGACATCTTTGTCGGCCCCAGTTTTCACCTGTCATCGATGATCGCAAGCATCGCAACAAAAGCCCCGCTAAGAAAAGTTGTCGCAAACCACAAGGGCCGCGATTGCTTGCTCAGCTTGCCCCACGCTGACTTGACTTGAACGATCTTCGACCTTCATGAAACCAAGGCTGCCTTCGTTTATGAGACCACCTCCAGAGTTGCCATTATGAAGTTGGACACAAGAGCTATGCGCCATCTGGCGGCCGAGGATTGGAAAGTTCTCCTCGCTGTGAGTTTGTCTGTGTACCTCTTGCGAACTGGTTTGCTTCACACCAATATCTAACAATCACGTCAAGGTGGAAATGGGAAGCAGGAATCACGAACTCGTGCCGACAGTATTGATAGAGAAACTGTCTCGGCTGAGAGGCGGAGCTAGTGGTGTTCACAAGAGCATATCGGCACTCGCCAAAGTCGGTCTGATCGCCAGAGTGAAAGAAGCAAAGTACGATGGCTACCGTTTAACCTATGGGGGTCTCGACTATTTGGCCCTGCACACTCATGCAACTCGGAAGGATCTTTACAGTGTGGGTACTAGAATCGGTGTCGGAAAAGAGAGTGACATCATGGTTGTGGCCGACGAGACCGGCACACAACGAGTTCTCAAAATCCATCGTCTTGGAAGAATATCTTTTCGAACAGTCAAGTCCAATCGAGACTACCTCAAGAATCGGGCTTCTGGATCATGGATGTACCTATCGAGGCTGGCCGCTATGAAGGAGTTCGCATTCATGAAAGCGCTCTATGCCGAAGGGTTTCCCGTTCCTGTCCCTCTTGCCCAGTCCCGTCATACCATCGTCATGACGTTAGTGGACGCCTTTCCATTGCGACAAATTTCTACAGTCACCGATCCAGCGTCTCTGTACGCTGATCTCATTGGTCTCATCCTTCGCCTTGCAAACCACGGCTTGATTCATGGTGACTTCAACGAATTCAACATTCTGATTAAAGAAGAGAAGACGGTCTCGGAAGACGGCAGCGATTCAATTAAATTGGAGCCTGTGGTCATTGACTTTCCTCAAATGGTCTCCATGGAGCACCAGAATGCCGAAATGTATTTCGACAGAGATGTTGAATGCATCAAGCGGTTCTTTTCGCGTCGTTTCCACTTTACCAGTACAACACCAGGCCCATTCTACAAAGATGCCAAGAAGAAGTTAAAGAAGAGCGAGCTTACCCGCCTGGATGCGACCGTTGAAGCGTCTGGCTTTACGAAGAAGATGTTGAAAGACTTGGAGGCTGCAATCAGAGAACAAGCAGAGAAGAAGGAAGCGTCCGGTCATTCCGAAGAACTCAGTGACGATGGCAGTGACGACGATAGTGATGACGACGATGATGAACACTTATCGTACAGTGAAAACGAAGAAGAGGAGTCGGTGGGCGGCGTTCTGGGTCAACAACAGACGAGCATATTGGAGAATGCCCTTGAGGAGGACGGTGATAAAGAAACCGCGTCAAAAACAATAGATGGCAAAGCACCACAAGAGGACATGTCGAGGTTGACTATATAGGTACCTAGTCGCCAGTCATTGAAAAATACCTAGAGTCAAACCAAATGTCCGCTTTTCAAGCAAGAAATTTGTCTCATTCATGGGCCAAAACCCCAAAATTTACGCAGCCAATGTTCGGGAGCGATCCATCAGTGATACCACGTTTCACTTGCTTCCTGGACCAAAAGACTACCAATACAAACGCAAGAGATGAGGTGCCCAGAATGAGTATTTGTATTTATGCGCACTTCATTGTGCTATCCCCGACTGGGGCCAAGTCCCAAGAATCTATTGCACCATTTCACAAAACCGGCCACATTCCTCACGACGTACAAGATTGCATCGAAGGGGTTCCGCGCCTAACATGCTGCTGGTAGGGGATGTCTGCCCATAACTCATCTGGCAATTACATAAAAAATAAGAAAGGAGAAAAACGACGACACAGCACCAGCAAATAATGTAGCCACATGGCTGAACATGATACGAGCTGGAAAGAACAAGCAAAAAAAGAGCCAAGCAAAATATACTACCGTCCAAAAAAGGGGGTAACAAAAATGTTGAGAGGCAAATGACGAAGGATACATCCGACGACTATTTTCCCTCATGTTGGAACTTGGGACCCTTTGGCTAAAGGGGAGTGTTTTTCATCGTTGCTGTTGCTGGTGGTGACGACCGCCGAATCTGCGTGCATGGTAGAGCTTTCGTCACTGTCGGAGGCTAGGGACACCGGAGCCGTCACCTCAGTGTTCGCCTTCGCAACGATTCTGACACCACAGTTAGATACTGCCGAATCTTCCTCGACGTGGAGCATACTCATTCGTTTCGTGCCGAGTCCCAGAGTGCCGCATCATTTCACCATCCTCGTTCGATGAAGCAGAGAGCCCACTTTACCATGTCAGCGAGAACATGATAAAAGAATAGGAAGACTGTTCACCTGCGAGAGATAGGCAACGTTCGACGCCACTGAGACTGTTGGCTGTACAGCGTCGGGCTGAGGCCTACGAGTGGTGTGCCGTAAGCTCCAATGTTGTACTCGTTCGTACGAAACTGGCGGCGTTCGGCTGTGACTCGCTTCAGCTCTTTCTGGGACGGCGTGTCGGCATATCGGATATTCATGATGAGTCCGTCTTCTCCAATGCCTATCCCGTTGTACTTCCGAATGATTTCGTCGCAAATATCACGGCTTTCAAATCTGCAGAGTACGGTTAATGATGGCATTGAGTAAGATGAACGTTCGGTACCCACCGGGCGAATCCAACCCCTCGACTATTTCCCATGCTGTCGCGGAGGATCTTGCTCGACAGTATGGTGCATCCCATAAAGATGGCTCCGAGTTCCTGTACTCGCATGAGCGTTCCGAAGGACAACATGGACACATTTTACTCACAACTTCGGTCAGCGTCTTGGGAAGGTTCGAAATGTACAAATTGGTGGATCCCTCGTCTCCTTCTGCCTTGAGACGAGAGTTGAAGGACTCCTATAGCGACTTGTTAGAGAGATATCAAAAAAGATCGAGGCAGATATCACTCACTCTCGCAAAACCAACTTCGTAACCGAGTCGATGGAACCCGCGAATGCACATTTCAGAGTCTTTTACGTCACAAAACTTCGCAAAGCCGAATCTGTAAGCTGTCAGTCTTGCGTCAAGAGCGAATTTTCGGGGGAGATTGACCCTTTGCACGCTCCGGTTCCCGTGTCAATGATGGCCTTTGACGTTTCCACCCGTCCAAATCGAGATGTGAACTTATAGAGCAGGCCGTCGTCAGTTGTCGGATGAAGGCCACGGATGTACACATTTCGATTTCCAGGAATTCGGTTCTCCAAGCTCTGCTCGAGGCTTTTCATCTGGCTTGGGGGTGTGAAAACTGCGGGGACGGCTCTTGGAACAGCGGGATCTTGTTTCAAAAGCTCGTCAATTGTGCGATCAGGCACCACAGAGATGGCAGACTTGCCGAGATCATTTTGAAGAGCGGGAAGACCAATCTGCTGAGGAGACGGAGTGGTGTAGGCCGAACGGTCAAGGCTTGCAACTCGCGGTCCGGCATCACGTTGTGAGATAGCCCCGTAAAAGGGGGTAGCGGGGTTCGACTCAGTCGTGGAATATGAACCGCGCCGGTTCTCAAGTCCAGGGACATCCGAATGCCCACGATCCATGCGAGCCTGAGTTACGCTGGGCCGTCCAGGAGTGTAGGGCATCAAGGGAACAGGGAGACCAACATAAGGGGAGCCATAGCCACCAGCAGGAATGCCAAATCCGGTATATGGATTCTCGTTGCCGTGACTCATTCTAAGAGGCTGGTGGTTCATTGGAGCGAGAACGTATTGACCATCGGATCCAACAACGTATGCTGGCCCTGGTCCCATGGCCATATGGCCAGAGTTGCCGGGAATGCTGAGCGTTCCCATGGACAGGCTTGCAAAATGGTTCATCAAGCTGTTTGTATCCGCGGCCGAGTGGGCAGGAACATGTCCATGGACATGCCGACCGGCATGACTGGGAAGGTAGGCGGTTCCAATGCTGCTGCCTGCATCCATTTCGTATGAATGTCGTTTGGAGTCTGGTTGCCTAAGACTGGGAACTATACGTCCAAGTTTGATGCTATTAGCGCCCTGACGATATCAAGGTTTCAGTGGTAGGCATGGTATCCTGTCGTTGGCACACAAAATAAAATCGAATGAAGATCTGGTAAACCTGTGCTTTTCTGCCACAGGAAAGCAAGGGGTACCACTTACTTGGAGGAAAAAGAGCAAGTGATTAAGCTCGAACTGTTGACTATATGATGTCAACCCGTGACGAAGTTTGTTCTTCGACGACCGCGCCAGGTTCGTTATTATTAACAGAAAGAATTTGGAGTACTTTCGAAAGCAAAAGAGCGTGAAATATAGGCAATGGTGAAGAGGAAAAGAGTAAGGCAGAGCAAAAAAAATAAGTCTTCGAGGAAGATAGGGTAATAGGAATGAGGAGGCCGCCGACGTGGCCGGCCAAACAGAAGATAACGACCAAATCAAGACTTACATGGCTTTTCGGACTTGGACGTCTATATGACACGCGAAACAGGCGAGGAGTATCGAAGGCGAATGTTGCTATCAAGACACAAAATGAAGCAAAGGGGTCAGTAAGATAGAACAAGCTGAGCAAATGGCTTGTCGTATGATGCCGAGTGGATGACAAGAAGCACTAGAACGGTTTGGCTGAGTGGTGTTGATGATGCGGGAAACAAGTAGAAGAAGATGGTGCAGAAGAGAGTTGTGAAAGCTGGTTGGAAATGGATGAAGTAAATACTAGAAGAAGCGAGGCACCTACCTAAACTTGGATATTGATGTTGGGGAGGTAATTGCGATGCTTATGCTAAGATGCGGGGGAAGGAGTCGTGAACTATTTATGTAAAAAGCAAGCAGGTGGGTGGTAGCGGCCTTGCCGTTGAATCTGAACGAACGCAGGAGGCGAGAAAGAAGAATAGAGAGCGAATCGCCAAATAGGCGTGGACGCGAGGAAGACGAGCAACTGAGCCAGCGATGACGACGAGCACGAAGCTTGAGAAGCAAGCGAGATTCTCGATGCTGTCGGTTGGCAGTTGAACAGTTGTGAAGCTAGTAGCACACCTGTTTCCTTCTGTTTGGGAAGGCCGATTGGTAGTCGTATGCCGCCTTCCGACAGCTGCTGGCCAGTTGACGACACTCCTGATACTCACCGGCTGCCTCAGCCTGCAATCGACTCGCTTGTTCTTGTTCAACGCCGGACGTTTCGAGTACGGTGACTCATTCCGCATGGATGTTCAGACGCACCACCAAATCGTACAATTGTTTCTTGCCAAGCTTCGCGACTTCTTCGGCGGCTCTAGGCGACACTCGATCTCACGATTTGCCGACCGCCTGCGGGGTAGTTTCGAGGCGAGTGTGATAGAGGGCAGCAATGTCTTCACTGTTCAGAAGTGAAAGAAAGACGCAATCGGAGAATAGCAAGGTGAAAGACTGCTCAGCAGGTGGTCACTCCTTGTCTCCTGACATTGAACACAATGACGCAGTCGGAGGGACCTCTTATTAGACGGGAATGACCAAAGTCTACATATCTAGCCAGACTAGACTGGTACCAGGGGCCAGGGCAATTTGAATATGACAGAGAACGTGACACTCATTGCCATGTTACTTTTTCCCTCATCTAAGACACCCGCGAGTCTGGCATGGAAATCATCTTCTCATCACTCCAGGTACAAAATGCTGACGAGTCCTGCGATGAGCCAGAGCCGTCACCAGACCACGAGGACGACAGAAAATCATCGCCGCTATCTTGTCAATATGCATAGAGGGAGCAGCTCATCACTAGTGCTCGCTCGTTATTATGGCCGTCCGAGATTTGAGGCTGGAGAAAAGGGCGATACCCATCCCCCAGGCACACGCTCCTTATTGTGAGACGCATGTATGGAAGTTGTCTTGACGCTAGCACACTGTTCGACCCGGCTTCAAAAGCGTCAGATATTCATGTGCCCTTAAAAGCAACAAACTCCTGATACGTGGTGACGATCTTCTGATTTTGACCAAGTATCAAGCATAGCTGTATCTCAAGGCATATGGCCGAATCCTTCGTCGGCCAATCTCGAAGCAATTCTGCATCGCCTTGTTCACCCTGCTTCATTCAAATTCGGGAGCATCCGCCTTTGTCCTCTTCATCGTACAAATTGATGTGCGATGAGCCCTGGACTCAGCCCGTGCTTCAGGACATTGGCACCTTACGTCCAGAGTACGAACTTGCATGGATCTTTGTTTGCAGCACTACTTTCGAGGTATCCAAGTAGGTAGGGGGAATGGGGGTGCGCCGGCACGCAAGGGAGGGTGAGCCCATCGAGCATCTCAAGCACCTCAGTGGCCACATCCAAGAAATAAAAAATGCGCGAGTTTCGAATACCTACAGATAACAGCAGGGAAGGAGGCAAGACGCCATTGCTGACCTGAATGTGAGCTCAAATCGAAACCAAGCTTGCACTCCCTCGCTCGATTGCAGACTGCAGTGCTTGAGCGGGTGGCCATCCATGTCAATGCCACGAACAGGTCAGTGGAGGAAGGAAGGCCCCTGCAATGGAGTGTCGTGAGCGCTTGCTGCCTGCAAGAACGAAGTATTCGCCGGAGAAAATGAGATTGAAGTCACCCTTGGCATTCCTTCAGATCGACCTGTTCGCTCTTGATGGCCGAGAAAAGGGATTTATTGGCGAGTATGAGGCTGCTCCGCCGGCAGTTGTGACACTGACGAGGCTGCGTTAATTTACAGGCTGTGCTGATTAGGATCACTGCTCAATGTCGTCACTCTGGGCTTGCAGAGCGGCTCCCTTACTGATATTTGCTTCATCGTCATCGGAAGCTTGTGGAGAACATGCTCAAACTCCGCGACACCTCGACAAGCTTCAACAAGGACCTCAAGTGGTGCTGGAGCAAGATCACCCTAGTTTTCGAGGTTGACGATCAGGATTGTCTCGGGAGTCGGTACAATCTCCCAAGTCTTCCCCAGTGCCAGTGAACACTCGATTGGCCCAACCGCCCCCGGGCTTGTCGGCAGATCTCCAGACTCCAGCTGTCCCGACTCCCCCCTGCATGGCCCACGGCCGCCGCTGCTAGGCTGCTAGGACAGCTAGGTATTGTGCCTCCCGTACTAGGTACATAAAGGTGCCACATCTCCGTATGAGGTAGGTAGGTACCTATGCACGAAGTAAAGAGTACCTTCTTGTAAGTACAGAATACATACAACCTACAGAGTACCTACGGAGTAGAGCAAAGTCGATGGCACAGTTGGTGAGGCAGGCATTGACAATGTCGGCAAGCAAGAAATCTAGAAGAAAACATCGATTAAAGGATATGTGGTTGAATCCGCCCCTTTGCATAACAGACGGAACATTCTCGGGAGCCGCGGCTGGGGCTCTTTGACTTCACAATTCTTTCTAAATTTTCTGGGAAGGTTGTGTCCCAAGAATGCGTACTCCGTAGGTAGGTACATATATTCTCCAACATACCTAGGTACATACCTACCTATGTATTCCACTTCCACTACCACCAAAGAACCATGCTCGTCTTCCTGGGGCGGGTAGCATCTGCCTACGGCAAGGTGGCGTCGCGCATCGCGTCATAAGCGTTCGTAGAGGTAATCGGCCAAAGCAGCGCATGGGAAGTCGCGGGCGTGAGCCCTACCGCTGAAATGGTACTTACTAGGTACTTTGCAGCTTGAGCGTACCATGCTGATCCATGCCACATTCAGGGGCCCAAGTTCCAGCTTCCAGAGAGGGCACGAATGTTGCGACGAAATTTGTTATCGTACCCAAGAACCTGAGGAGCACGAGGAGGAGGAGGAGGCGCGCATGGAGTTTCCTTGATAAGACCATATTTATGATTTATACGCTCTCGCGGGTTAGGTCCACGTGGGTCGATCTTCCGAAGACCGCATTAGTTGGGACCACCGGCGATCGCCGATACTGAAGGAGCGTGCAACGTTTCAAGGTAGTCGTCGAAACGGATCGTTGAAACAGGTTGTCAACGACACACTTGGAATATGCAGGGTCCTCAAGGCTGAGGGCTCTGAGCAGCTGCTCACTAGGTACGCTGTACGAAGTAGGAACTATAACACGATGGGGAAAATATACTACATACATGATACCGGGAGCACGGCCCGGGTAATCATAATGCACCGAAACGGTGGATGCCTGACAGGCATATCAACTAGCATCTTTCCGTTCGTGGAAGTGATGAAATCCAGGACGGCGTTCAGACCGTTGATATGACACATTCTCAATGGCTAGCATCGCTCGTCAAGGCAACAACACCGAGACTGCCAGCTCAATAGTGCTTATCTTACAACAGCCACAACAAGGCGGAAAACGGCAAGTCGTTTCTTGTACATTTACACATACATGTGTACCTACAGAGGTAAGGTATGTACCTCCTACGTGCAAGGCGACGGGTGGCGCCGAGTGATGCCAAGGCCGGAGTATCCCGGAGCTTTCTCCCTTATTTCCGGATCTCCTGAACAACTCTCGAGGGCTGAGCAGGAGCTGGAGCATCGACGTTTCGGCCAGAAGCTAGACCATACATATGCGTAATGGCGGCAATTGGATAACCATGCGCCGCGTTCAGGTCACCGAGTACATATCTAGTAGGCTACTTATATGAGGTAGGCACATTACCCAAGGTGCCTCGTTTCTGCAACATCAGTAGAGCGCATCATACGAATATTTTGGAGCTGATCTTGGCTAGTAGGTATACCACCACCTTGTCGGTTCTTTCAATATATCCGATTTCCTCGCTATCTCGGTGTCCAAAGAAGGCTGTCTGGATGCCACAAAAGATCCGCGTGTTCCGCATCACTGGGCTCGATGGTAATAGCGTCTGGACGTCGATTTTTGGCTGGATGAAACTCCTGATATGGTCCAAGTTCCATATCATAAACGCGGACATAGTAAGATCTGGTCAGCTAGCGCAGCAAATGATGCACCCTCAAGGTCTCGCTCCTCCGGACATGGTTGTGCTATATACTTCAATCCGACTTTTATCTGCATTCTAACATTCCCGCGCACCTATATAGGTACATGTTCGAGCTAACGAGATGTCGACCAAAATTCACAAGTGATCTCGGAGTGAATAAACTCAAAGCCACTGACCATGCCAGTTGAGCCACTTGGACTTTACATAAGGACAACAGCCAGCCAAACTGTCCGCTCTGCACGCATCAATCAGGCTCATCCGGGTACACCTCTTTCAGATTCAACTCGCTATGATTACGGCCTCCGTTTTGTGGAAACGAGAAAGGGCCGAACAAAACGGCTCATGAGACGCTAACCCGATTCATTTCTGGCCCAAGAACAAAGATGACGCGGAGCAGACGCTCCAGCTGATTGACGGCTTTTTTTTCACGGCGTGACGGCGCAGTTCAGGTCGCTTCACAATGAGCAAGTTCCATGGCAAGATCATGGGGCTCAGTAGCTTTCGCAGAGGCTGGGCCTCGGCACGATGTTGTTGCTCTGGACACAGCAGGTGGGCCGCGTGGCGTGATATTGATCGTGCAATTGCCAGTCCTCATTTCGTGTGGCTTCTTGAATTTGTGTGTGGAGGCCGTCGCGCAGGTGTATCATGTATGGCGTCAGTGCCGCCTGAAAGCCCGTCATCAATGCCCTTTCGCTTCGACGTTGACGGGGTGACCGCCACCTACAGGCTACGGCCCACGAGCGTCCACACCATGGTGTTGGTGTGACGGCTTCTTGCTTGGAAAAACAATATTCAGTGATCATCGGTGGTGATCAAGATATTGCTGTGCTTGCGAACTGGTACTGGACAGCTGCATATTGACAATATGTATCAAGACCGGCATCGGCCATATTGAAGGACACAGCGGGCATTTCCGTTTCTCGAAGACATTCCGCGCGGCGCAATTCAGCCAGCTTTGTGGCTTTCTTTCTATCCGATTCTAGACATCTCCTCAGCCACAGTTGCATGTAATGGGATGATGCGAGTGAGTGGTCATTCTTGTCCATCTCATCATCCCAGGGACAGTTTCTTGTTCTATTAGTTATACCCTTGTGAAAATCTTTGCAGGCGCATATCAACATACCAGCCTTGATTGTTCTCGGAGTGTAATGGTCAGCGATGGGCAGGTTCTTGATCTATCATTTATTATTAGCTAGACGGCTCGCTAGTTTCAGAGTCTGAAGGTTTCTTTTTCTTTGAGGCCTGACCTTCTGAATCCTGATCGCCCTTGCTGAAATTTCGCTGTTCGAGAAACCTCCGGTGAAGTCAACAGACATGCAGATGTCGCTGGAGGCTACCTCAAGGGCCGAATTCGCCGCAACAACAGTCCAAATGCCATGAGACTGGAGTTTCTCACCATCCCTTCTATATAGCTGCAGGACTTTGTGGATCTCGTCGCCGTCTGCAGAATCTTCGGCCACAGATATGGTGGAAGTGCTGTGGGCATCTGTGTGCATCTGCATTCGTCGCAGCTTCACAGGCAATTCGGGCCACAGATCTCTGCAGCCTTCGTAATAAGCACACAGCGTCTTCCAATAACTCTGGTTGTGTCATCTTCGGCGGACGGCGGATGAGCTAGGTAAAGATGCCTACACGGGTGAGCAGCTCGAGCTCAGCCTTCTGCTTGCCGAAAATTCTCAACGAAGACCGTCCGTTTGCAACAGGTCGCCATCTGCCTGGCCCGTTCGAGGCAGGAAGAATGAGAGATGACATCTCAGCTCCGGGGACCACTCTTGCGGGAAAGACTTGCAACACCTCCGGCATTTATCAGAGCAACTGATGGGACATGATACATCGTTGACCGAAGCGGAGGACGATTTGTGAACCACCTACCAGTTGGAATCTGACCAGCTTCGTAGCGAGAGGCTACTTGAACATTATAGCCCAGCAGCAGCGGACGAAAGGTCAGACTAAACCATCTCCATCAATCGTCACCGCACGCTGGATACTTGTCAATCTCCGTGGTTATTGCCTGATCAGATGGTGCGCCCGTATGGCCCATTTCGCTATCAAGATGATCGACGCGCAAGCTGCAGGCTTTCATGATAGCCCCATGCATTCCGTAGATACCCTTCCAGGCTATATATAGGTGGTTACCACTAGTACCAGACCGAGCGAAAGCCGCATCTTCAACATCGTCATGAGGCGAGACGGCGCAGACCAATCACCAGCGCAAGCCGCACGGCGTGTGCTCGAAATATCAAGCATGGGATATCAAAACCCGAACAAGGAAGAACCAAGGAGGTTCAAAGAAACCCAAGGATGCAGACAAGAGTAGTCTTTCCCCCACGTAGGTGCACATCTCAAAACAGGCTGAATTCAAACACCAGTCTAACAATGCTTTGTCTAGTTATATGAAAACACCAACCTCTTTCGAAAAGTCACCGGGGATTATGGCCCGCCGCAAACATGCATGCTGAGATGCAAAAGAAATCTATGTACCTGGCACAAAGCCCATCAATAAAAAACAAAGAAAGGGGAGAGGAAAGGGCCACCCAAGACTTTTGAATACCAATATGAAGGGTTTTCATCATAAGCATAAAAAGCCGAGGCCGACTAGTCGCCAACTATGCATGCCGATACCTATATTTCAAGGACGCCGGCGAATCGAGTATCGTTTTGTACAAAAGATGTGTATCGTACGCTTCTTCGCACTGCTTCTTCTCAAGACCATACATCCTCCTGTAAGATGAATTATGGTTAGGTGCTATGGGTTTTGAATGGGTTTTGAAACACAGGTCACGCTGGTGGGGAGAACATCAATAAGCTTGCATGACATACCTGGTATTGATTTGCCGCTCTCATGTTCTTCACAATCTCTTCGCCCTTGGCCTCCGACACGCCACGCGACTCGGCGAGAATTTGAGCTAGAACGGTATTGACTTCTCGAGCCATGTGCGCTGCATCACCGCAGACGTAGAAGTAGGCTCGTTGAGAGAGTAACTCGCCAACCTCTTTGGAGCGTTCCTTCAATCGGTGCTGGACGTAGACTTTCTCGGATCCTTCTCTTGAGAAAGCTGTGACAATCTCGAGATTGTCGCCGAGAGTTTTCTTGTATTCCTGTTTATTTGTATTGTGAGAATCGGGCATGTACATCATTATTATGAGACTGAGACGAGGCATGGAATATGGGTTGTCTCATTAGGTGCTCGTATAGACCTTACCTCGAATTCGGATTCGTACAAGAAATCCTCGGACCGTTTTCTGCACCCAAAGAAAAGAATCGTCTTGCCGACACTTGTCCCGTTCTGAGCCTGTTTCGCTCGCTCTTGGATGAACCCGCGGAAAGGAGCGACACCAGTGCCGGGACCGACCATGATGATGGGCTTGCCAGGGTCAGACGGGAGCTTGAAATTGGAATGGCGGACATGTACGGGAACGTGGATTCCGTCAAACTTGTTGCGAGGTCCAGTAAGCGCGTAAGTCTTGCCAAAGGACGATGGGTCGGGGTCGCCGTTCTGTTTCTGCTTAAGAGCGAACAGATAGTTGGTGGCCACGCCACGAAATGGTTCCATTCTACCGGCAATTTTTTGCGACTCAACCACAGCAGTGAGAGAAATTTTCTTAGGTTGAACAAGAGAAGACGAGGAGATGGAATAATAGCGGGGCTGGAGCTTCGTGAGACCTTCAATGAATGCTGAGAAGGGGATATTGGACCATTTCTGGCCCTTTCCAGTGGCTTCCAGGAAGCGAGCGATATTGTAGAAATGAGGTCCAGTCTTCTCGTGGAAGTACTGCTTGTCACTGCCCAGTCGGGTCATTTCGGCCTTGATCTCTTCGTCGGGAGAGAAGGCGGCCACTGTTGCGGCGAATTGACGAGACACGGGGCCACAGATTTCGAGATGATATCGTACAATGGCATCATACGTAGTTGGAGTCGGGAAAGGGACCTTGGCCGTCGGCTCTAGAGGCTTGACACTAACGACATCATTTCGCTTCTCCTTCAGCCCGATGACATCTAAGAATCGATCGACTTCTTCACCGGGGTTGGTGGGCCAGATTGCGAGATGATCTCCGGTCTGGTACGTTAGATTTGAGCCGCTGACATCGATCTCCATGTGGATACAATTTCGATCTTTGGCTGAGAACAGTTCCCGAGACTCGACAATCGGCGCAATATAAGGGTTGTGCGAGTTGAAAGGGCCCTTGACTGTGCCGTCGAGATGCATCTTGTTCGGCTCTCCGAGGTACACTTCGGGGGACTCGGGGGTGAGGTTCTCACGATCAATGATAGAGAATGTAGGTTCATAGACAGCTTCACGCTCCTCAAGTCCCATCTTCTCGGCCAGAGCAACCCACATGGGGTCCTTCCAGGCCAAGAAATCTTCCTCCATGGTGCCGGCACCATCATCTCCTTCGCCAGCCTGGCCAATTCGGTGGGCGCCAAGCTTGGTAAGAGCCTTGTCGACATTGCGGACCATAGAGTTGTAGTGTTCGTACGTATTGTTGCCGAGGCCAAAGGCAACATAGTTCAGGTTCTGCAGAGGGTCGTCGCCGCCTTCGGAGAAGCTCACGTCTTCGCCAGTGATGAACTCGTAGAACTCGACCGCATTATCAGTAGGCTCACCCTCGCCATATGTAGCAAGAATAAACATGGCAACCTTGTCGCTCGGCATGGTATCGAGATTGTCGTAATCGTACTCTTCCAGATCGGCGACCATGGTCTCCAGACCAAAGCGGCTCTTGCCCTCCTTGGCCAGACGCGAAGCATAATCCTCAGCGGTTCCGGTTTGGGACCCGTAGAAGATGACGCAGTTTTTGCCAGATTCCTCCATCTTCTCAATGATGTTCCTGGAGCGCTCAGCCTTTGCACCGTTGACATTGGCAAAGGTATTGGCGTAGGGGTCCTTGACGACGCCCCATAGCGTGCCCTTGGAAAAGTATGCCAGCGTTCCCAGGAGAATGACTCCAAGAACGACCATGTCGAGCGTGTCTAATTCAGCCATGATGAGCGCACTCGATACACCTGACCACGAGGAGAGAGACAAGGAAAAGTTACGGCGGCGAGCACCGGGCGAGCGATTGAGAGAAGGCGACGGGCGAAGGCAGAGGTGACGGAGCAAGATGTAGAAGTCGGAGGGGCAGACATGCGCCGCCCCGAGACCCCGGGACCCGCTAAAAACGACGAAGCAGGACGGCCACCTGGACTTCAAGTTTCAACCCGTCACGTTCATCAACGTGACTCGTGAGAGTCATCAATGGAGATGGAAGCGCAGGCTTCGGTGGGGCCAGATGACGGGCGGCCCAGAACAATATGCCAGGTCACGTGCTGAACCACAAAGCCGCGAGTAAGTATGTACTTTGTACTCCGTACACTTACGGAGTACAGTATTATTAGGTGTGTACGGAGTATGTACCTATGTACCTTGAAAGTTGAGACGCAATGGGAATTAATTGGTCGGCACAACTTCACCCCGATGATGAGCGTTCAGCCCTTTCTACAGTACATGTTATGTATAATCATTGTACATCCTGCAACTTGTGCTCCTTGGCAATCGGCGGCCTGCAGAAGGGCAAATCCGTAGAGTACCTGGAGCTCTGTACGTACTCCGTAGTCCGTACATAAAGTTATAAACTTATAACCTTAGGTACCTAACCTCATAGGTATTAGTATTTGTACATATGTACCTACGGAGTACCTACGGTACATTACTCCGTACCTACCTAGGTACCTCCTAGGTAACATGTGGGTGCATCATCATGCATGGGACGGCGGGGCGACGGTGGATGGCCGATTTACGGAGTACGAGACGTTGTCATTTTTGCTCACTTTGCCCATGACGAAGCGCATACATATAAGCCTTCTCCATCCAATGTGTGTGTGTATAATTCATCAGTCACTCGAACTCCGTAATCAATACGTGTTCCCTTGCACCGCGCTGGTGGTTGCGTTGGCGGTCGGCGGGTGCGGGCTGATGACTGATGGCTGGCGGATGGCGGACGATGATTCGACGAGGGCCGTCTAGCTCTCTGCGCATACCGTACTAACGCTGCGACGCAGCCGACGCTAGATCGCTGCATCGCCTCTGGAGACTGGACAGAGGAGCTTCGAGCTCGCTTCCAAGTTCCGACTTCTTTTAACCCTCGTGCCCGCCCGCAACAACGGTTCGCGGCTTGGTCTGCAAAGTATCTTGTCTTGCCATGCCCCCTCTGGTCTCGCGTGCCCAAAGTCGATTAAGCTTCGGCGGCGGTCCGCTTGACAATGGGTAAGTTTCTGCACCACACATGCAGTCTCGAAGCTTCTTGAGGGTTGGTAGTCGTACGAGTCACCGCCGCTTTGCCGCAGCTGCTTTCTTCGCCCGAGTGACACTCATAACACGCCAGACATTAGACCAGAGTCATAACTAACGAGATGGTTGTATAGCCCCATCTCAGCTTCTCTCCGACAATCCGCAGGATCCTTCCAAGCAAACGCCCAAGCAGACATCACGACCCGGGGCTAGATATGAAGACGAACACGATCATCAACTCTTTCGAGACCAGACAATCCAGTCTCCTCCGGTAGTACCCTCACCTCGACTTCTTGGAGGGCCCCTCCGACAAGGCCTGCCTGGCGCTGTTGAGCGCGCGCCCGATTACTCCAAAACGGCTCTGTACGGCCATCATCGACAAACTTCCATCGTTCACGGCATACAGCACTCGAGAAACGGCAGCCAGTCAAGCATGTCTACTAGTCCTGTCACACCACAGTTGATTGCTGCGGCTGGCGTGGGACTTGAGAGATTAGACTTGCAACCGGTGGCAACCAGGCTAGATACCGAGGTGGATTTGCCCTCAAGGCCCGGCACTTCTCTGGCAGGTCCTACTCTAAGTCCAGTGAGCTCTATACCTACGGAGAGATCTGCCTCAGCTGCCGATGAATTTTTTTGGGCACCAGGTCAGAGGGCAGTAGAGCTGGTGTACGGCAAGCCAAGACGGAAACATCCAGCACATCCATCATACTCTCTCACGCTCAATGATGATCAAAATACTGTTGGAGAATATGCTTTGCACGTCCTTTTTACATCGGTAGGTTTTGTCAAGCCCAAAAAGCACTACTCTTCTGGCTATCTGCTCACGGCCGGTTAGTTTATCGCACAGGCGGAGGAGAAGTTGTCCCGTACCATCACTGTCCCCTTTGACCCGGAGCCCCAAATCGAGCGCATCTGTGGCCCTGGTCGTGATGCCACTTTTGATCAGCTTCTCGCGGCTTTAGGGCATATCGCCAGTCCAAAGCCCAAGGCACTAATTGATTCAATAATGCTGTGGAGGAAGAGCAAAAGTGACGCAGCCAGTGACGCGCGAGCCGAATTGTACCAAATGCGTGTAAATCCGCCCGGCGGGCCCGGCGGTGCTCTATCGCGCAGAAACACGGAGCCGGTACAGACCGGTCAGGATTCCGAAGCTGCTGATGCTGCCGACTCTGGCCCTGCGACACTGTCTGCGAAACAGGATTACGTAGCTGAACAAGAGCGTCTATCAACCGTCTCCATCTATGTCCTTTGCCGGGTCCTTCTAGAGATTATTAGTCAATGCAGCCTAGAATCCATTACGCTAGAAATGGAAGAAAAGCTCGAAGGCATCATCTTTGGCCAGCTAAAGATTGCAGATATTGATCAGCTTCTGTCGTCACAGTTGAAACTCTCTAATTGGAATCTATTCGCCGAGATACTGGGATGCATGAGTGGTATCAACTTTCCAGGAGTCGCTCGACGATTTCTCGAGGATCTTGACAGCTCTTTGCAGGAGATGTCAGCTAAGAGCCCGACATCACCCGCTACCAGAGAAGCCGAGGGAAAAATGGAGCTTATTCTCGGCGGGATGAAGCACCTCAAAGTCAAGATTTCGCCAGAATCTACCTGGGAGATGTCGTGTGAGTTTCTGGTGTCCCTGGGCCGCCTCTTCAGCAAAGCACATGGGCAGAGAGTCAAATTTGCGTTTTGCCAGACCTTTGATCTGCTGCTACGGCCAATCGCCGCCAACGCCAGTAATAGCCATCTTCTGCATCCCAAATGGTACGAAGTTGTGGTCGCAATCAGAGAAAGATTAGCGCAAATGTCCGTCAAGCCGCGACACTGGAGCGTCACCTTTCCATTGACGGCGACTTTGCTTTGCGTATCCTCGCCCGATAGCTTCAGCTCCCAGTGGCTGCCACTGATACTTTCTGCGCAAGTGAAACTCAAGGATCGCAACACTAGACCTCTCTGTCTCCAGGTCATCTCGAGACTTGTCTGGTCGTATCTGTACCGCACGAGCGACAACTTTCAAACGTCGGCGCGCAAGCTCGATGACGTAATGAGATTGGTCCTGCCGAGCGGCAAGCGAAGCATCACTGCGTCGGACATTGCAGTGACGGACCCTCTCATCCAGATTATTCGAATCATTGGCTTCAAATACCCAGAGTACTGTTTCAGAACCGTCATCTTCCCTCTGATGAATGCCGAGCTCTTCGTGATGGAGAAAGAGCTGCGCGTTGAGCAGCTGGATCCGGACAGAATCGTGGTCGGGATCCGCGCGTTTCTGTGCATCATGTCTGATCTTGAAAAGGGGGAACAGGGACGACCACCTTTCCCACGAGGCAATGATACACTGCCACCCTCTGAGGAACGGTGGCTCGCTTTTCCGATATTTGCCTTGCCGACGACGGATGACACAGTGTCCAAGACAGCGTCTGGCTTGAAGAAGGAGTCAGTCTCACGACCAGTATTGACTCATGTTTTGAGTGATGGTGCACGCGATTACTATCTTCAATTTTGTCAAATCTTGGGCAAGATCACGACTGTCTGTAACGATACATTTGGTGGCCAAGCTGCGCTAGACGAGAAGTTCAATAGTCCTGGACCAAAAACTCCCATCTCGGACACATTTTCCTTCTCCCGACGCGACGAGCATTCGAATGCATCCGACCAGAAACAAGCCTTTTACGAGCTTCTGCATGTGGCTGTCCAAGCCCTTCCCAGATGCTTACCCGCCGACATTTCATCCACCCCCCTAATCCACTTACTATGTACAGGCACTGCTCACGTTCAGTCCAATATCGCGCACTCATCCGCATGTTCGTTAAAGGCGATAGCCAGGCAATCCCACGCGCAGCAAGTCGTCGCCGGCTTCTCTCGATTCATCTTTGACTTCGAAGGTCGGTACTCAGAAATGTCTGGTGGTCGCATGCTCGGACCCGGACATATCGACAACACCCTTCGTTTATACGTTGAATTGCTCCATATCTGGCTCGACGAAATCAAGCACGAGGTGCGAGAAGCGGAAAACGACAAGTCTGATGCTGCTGAGACTGCCAAAAGGGCCAAGGGGCTCACTTCGTCGTGTCGGTGGGCTGAAGTCGATCAAGCTGAAGCTTATGGTCTATTCTTTCTGTGCTCGCAATCACGCAGGGTGCGGCACTTTGCTATCACGGTTCTGCGCCTCATCGTCGACTTTGACAAGGTGCTCACGAAGACAGCGGCGAAAAGAAAGGCGCCAGTGCGTCTGATCGATATTATAGAAGGCGAATCGGAGCAGATAATGAAATTCGATGACGAACAGCTTTCGGTTGCTGAGCGCAGCAGATTGCAACGCGGGTTGCAGAATGCAAATGTGAAGAGTGCAGTTGTTGAGCTATGTACGAGCGATGTCTCATACGACGCGAGTTTGTGGTTCAAAATTTTTCCTAATCTCATCAGCATTGCGTCTGAGAGATGCCCTCTCGCCGTCGCCATTTGTCGCGATCTCATCTGCAGTCGGTTACTGCAAATGTACAAACATATAGTCTTCATGTCTGAACCGACGAGGGGACTGTACTACAACCCCGATGCAAACAGTCGGACAGGAAGTCGTTCTCCAGGACAACAACCCGAGGTCACGGTTGAACAGTGGAAGCTGTATCTCATATTTGCTTGCGCAACGTTTAGCGACTCGGAGACTCCTCCTCCTGACGTGACGGCATCAGACGTCCATCACGCCAACTCCGGGCCCAAACTCGAACAACCAATCGAAAAGATTTTGACAGCCAGAATGCTATTCAAAACCTTGATATCGCTTCTTTCAGTTTCATCAGCGTCCGTGCGTGATGCCATTGTTGTTTCGCTGGGTTGCATCAACATTGGTATATACCGGATACTTCTCGAGGAGCTACAAGGGCAAGTTTCACGTTGCATTGATGAGGCCCGCGCAAAGCCTCTTCACCAAAGAACAAACAGTGTTCCACGTCGAAATCGGAAGATGGATCTCCTGCGAACTGAAATCTCGCACGTGTTCAAATTGACGTCTCACTTCCTCGAAGACCCTCTTGTGTACGAATCCGACTTTTTCCTCAACAGTCTGACCTCGTACGCCAAGGATCTCAAACTTTTTCTGATGGATGGAGAGGTTCAAATGGATTGGGAATTCCAGAAGCTCCGCCGTTATTATTGCGGGCTCATGGAAGCATTATTCGAAGGCATAAATCGAACTAAGGACCCATCTCGATGGATGACATTCGAGTCACGCAAATCGGCTTTTTCCTTGATGGAGGACTGGTGCGGCTTCTCTCCCAACCAGAATCAAATCCGAGCTCGAGAGGATACGATGCGGCAGTCTTTGATTGACCAACAATCTTTGGGTGAGCGGGGGGTAGCCACAGCGGCGATGGAGATCGAGAAGCGAAATCTTCGAACGGCCGCGCTGAGCGCTATGGCATCTCTCTGCGCTGGTCCTGTCAGCATCACCACAGAAAGCGGAGCGACTCTGCAGTTTGACGTGCGCCGAATGTTGACCTGGCTGGAAGCAATCTTCAATTCGGGAAGCGACAAAATGAATGTCATTGGCCAGCGGGGCCTCCGGAACATTGTGTCCCATAATCAGGAGCACCCTCATATTCTGGAGAACTGCATCGCACGCTGCTACTTGTCAGAGGTCCCAAAGGTATCGGAGAGTTATTTCTCAGTGACTGCAGAGGTGTTGCAGAAATATCCAAACTATCCGTGCCCGTTCTGGAAGTCGCTGGCTCTCTGCTTGTTCATGCTCGGAAACAAGCAGAGCGACATACGGTCTAAGTCATCCACGGTCCTTAGACATCTGGAAATGCGCCAACAACGTAATTCCAAGATCCAGGACTTCGATATTAGCATATCCGACAAGACTCAGGCGGTGTATAAGCTGGCTCAGTTTGAGATCTCCAAGCGCCTGGCAAAGCAGTACCCGGAGCAAGCTTTTTACGTCTTCTCCGAGTTCACATGCTATTTCAAGGACCTCCCACCTGTGGCGCAAAGAAACGTGGTCGCTGTCATTTTGCCATGGATACAGACCATTGAGCTGAAAGTTGACCCCAACGGTGGTCCTACGGCCCAGTCATATGTTCTGTTGGCTAATCTTCTCGAGCTGACCATCAAATTCGGCGGCGCCTTGCACAGCGAAGTCCAAGCTCTTTGGCAGGCACTTGCTACTGGACCACATGCCGGAAATGTTCGCCTGATTCTGGATTTCGTCATGCAGTTGTGCTTCGAGCGGCGAGAACAGAATTTTGTGGAGTATGCGAAGCAGATTGTAGTATTTTTGTCTACCACGAACAGCACGCCTGGCAGCAAGGTTGTAGAGTTCCTACTCATGCAGATCAATCCAAAGGCCATGGTTCCCAACGAGAAAGGAGAGTCCATTCCACCGCCATCTGACACTCACCACTTCCCGTATTGCGCCGACCTGGGCGAAGCATTGCCTGTTGGAACCAAACAGGCAGGATTCTCACTTGGGCAGCTTTCTCTCATTCTGCTAGTGGATCTGATGGTCTCGCCGGTTCACCTCACGCCCGACAGTGTTCCTCTTTTGCTTCAGGTAGTCACAGCGCTTTGGGACCACTACACGCCTCTGGTGCAAGATCAGGCGAGAGAAATGCTCGTGCATATGATTCACGAGCTCGTTCTTTCACGCATGGACGACGTTGCGGTTGGGGTCCCCAGAGCAGCTATCCAGCAATTGGTTGATGCGATACGTCGCCACGACCGCGCCGTTGTCTGGGGCTATGAGGATAGCAATGGCAAGGTCCAAGACCGTGATAACAAGGTCCCCACGAGCATGGAACATCTGACTACGGAAGTTGTCAAAACTTTCCAAGTCACGTTTCCAGCCATCAAGGAGCAATGGGGACGGCTATCTTTGACTTGGGCCACGTCTTGTCCAGTGAGACATCTGGCGTGTCGGTCCTTCCAGATCTTTCGATGTGTTCTCACCTCGATTGATCAGTACATGCTCGGCGACATGCTGGCCAGGCTGTCAAACACTGTTGCAGATGACGACCCGGAGATTCAATCCTTCTCGATGGAGATTCTCACAACTTTGAAGACTGTGCTGGCAAAGCTCGAGACTGAAAAGCTTATCTCGTTTCCTCAGCTCTTTTGGACCACGTGTGCATGCCTAGAATCCATCAACGAGAGAGAGTTTCTGGAGGCCACGGGCATGTTGGCTGAGCTTGTCGGTAAATTGGACTTTAGGTCGCCGAATGTCCGACGGATTATTGCAGATGGACGGCCCGATCGATGGGAGGGCGACTTTGTTGGGGTACAGCCGCTTCTGTACAAAGGTCTCCGATCGTCTTTGTGCTGGCAAGCAACATTGGACACGATTGACAAGTTGGTCAGGCTTCCTGCGGACCCTCTGATAGGAGACGACAGCCGATTGTTTTTCGCGCTGCTGGCAAATTTCCCTCGATTCGTGCATGGGCTGGCGAATGGTAATGTCGGAGAAGCAACCTTGAAGACTGCCAGGACACTGTTGTCGGAAGCCGACAAAATGGGTCTTGAGTCGATTGGTCTGGCTCTCGACGACTTCGTCTCTGGCAAGCAACAGGACAGCTCGGAATTCATCAATCAACTGTTCATGGCACTCAAGGAACATTTCTTGCCGCAGCACGACTTGAAGATGGTCACCTTTCTGATCGGTCTGCTCACCAATTCATTGTCGTGGGTCAAGGTACAGACAATGCGCATCCTGTGTGTTGCCATTCCACAAGTTGACATGCGCAATCCTGAGATCGCAGGCTATGGGTCTGACCTGATTTCGCCGCTTTTGCGCCTGCTGCAAACAGAGTTCTGCATGAACGCTTTGGAAGTCCTGGACAACATCCTGACCATGTCCGGCAGTGAGATGGACAAGTACCACCTCAGAATGAGCATGACACGGCTGACATCGAAAGAAGTGCGTAAAGAATACGAGCGCGCTCAGAGTCTATTTGGTATACCCGAGGGCTCTGGTTGGGCTGTTCCTGCACCAGCGAGTAAGACGGATTCAACGCGAGCCAACATTCACGCTGCCTTCTACATGTGCCAAAGCGCAGAGGGATCATCAACAGACGCCACGTCAACGACGGGAGTCGAATTTCATGTAGACGACTTCCCATACGGGTACATTGACGGTGAACGAGCTGATGCCCTCTTCTCGGATGACGGACGTGGCGACGGTTTGGTTGGCGATTTGGTCACAAAACTGGATAGTCTGGACGACTTTTTTGACGAGGCTCCTAGCCCCAAGACGGACGACGATGGGCGATCGTCGCGTACAGTGACGGAATTCTCACCAGAGTCGTTCGAGACAGCAACGGATTTGTATGATGCGCAAATTCTTCCGATTCTGCACCAGGCATCTAGCACCAAGACGTTCCAGAATGGTTTCGCAGATCGGCCCATGGGCAAATCACGAGACATAGCGACCAACACCATGAACCCCGGCGCGTTTACTGCAAGCATGTCATTCCGTATGCCGATTCATTCTAGATCCATCACGTCCCCATCTGCGCTAGCTTCCTACCACCCTCGCATGACACCAGAAATTGGATCAGATGAGGAGTATGTCTCTGGGGGCTTCTCCGATGCTGACGATGAACGATCACGGATGAGAATTGCTATGAAGTCTCCGATAAGTCACAGCTCTCGACCCCACATGAATTACAGAGCCGGTAGCAGCAGATCGCGCGATGAGGGTCTGCGCGAGCCGACTCTCCCTAATGTGGCACCCCGGAAGTCTAGCAAGACGTTTTACCCAGTCCCAAGAAACCCAGGGGACTATTCCTGAGATGAAGAGTGAGGATGAAACTAGAGTTGTAAATAAGATGGCGTTCGGCGTTTCGAGAAATTGCAAGGATGAAAGTCGATATTAGCGGGCGACCTAAAGGTGAGATTTTCTGTCTTGGGCGACATGAAGAATGTAATATTGCGAATTTGAATTGGATATAATGGAAAGGGAAATATTAAGGCATATGTCGTCCCTTCATGACCTAGGGAAGCAAGGGAAAAGCTCATGCGGCAGGAGTTAGGCGTGTTTAGGCGTTTTTTATGTCAGTCGAGCGGGTGGGCGAAAAGAAAAACTTTGGATCATGTTGCCCTATACACTCCTACTTTCCCTGAACAAAGATGAGTAGAGGTCTCTGCATTCTTGTTTGTTATATGTTTCTGCCTTGCCATGTGAACGTTGGCAACAAATCATTAGTCATTTTTGATCTTGGGTCTAGGTATATTTTCCTACTGAGGTTAGCGATAATTACAGACTTTGAATGTCTCTATGAAGCGACCAACCCTTTCGAGCCAAGAGCAAGTCCGTAAATTGTGTCATCAAACATGAAGTACGCTGCGAACACATCGTCGTTGGGTCGCATAAGAGGAAGAGACGAAGATGAATCCATCTACATGTCTCGTGTCTACAACCCAAGAGGACAAAAGCAAAAGTTTCGATCGAGATTTAGTATCGGTGTCTCGTAGAGTAGTCTGTCAACCATCCATGTTAGCACATTCATTCATCTCGGATCAGAAATGCAACACATGTGAAAGAGAAGCATGTTTTGAGGTATCCGTTTTTGCCGTATATATCTTACCCTTTGGACTATTCACTTGACCCTTTCCTTTAGTCGCGCCCCGATACACAGACTCGAGAATATTGACCACGTCTTGGCGATTGCGCTCCACGAAATTCATCTTGTTGTTGTTGCCAGTGCCGAAATCGCACATGATGTGTTTATTTCGGAAGAAAAACATGACTGCAAAGGGCTCTTCGTTGGAATTTAGCTCTGTGTTTCAAAACGCAATTCATTAGTCCATCTTTCTTTTTTGGCGTCCTGTCTCCCGAGGAATTCTTTCGCGCTGGCCGTGTACATACCATACATGTGATTAAAGTCGGGCACCTTGGCAATATCGCAGACGTAAATGACGGCCCATTTTTGCACCAGCGGGGAAACTTTAGCGAGCACCTCGTCCATGATGTCTACCTCTGGGTTTTTGTTCGGGTCGCCAAAGCGGATGACCACGAGGCGGTTGTCTTCGCTGAGGATGGCTTGGTCGACGTGCCATGACGAGACGAGATGCGGGAGGAGGATAGTGCCCATGATTGCGTGAGAGTATGCGTTCCGGAATACTGACGACAGCTGTAGTGTTTGTCGCGCTTGTCGTCTTGACAAGAAGGGAGTTGCGTCGAGGGAGAGATTATTGTCGCGCAAGCAAGCGGCAAAAGAGATTGAGGCGGTTCTCAAGGTGGTCAAAAGCCAGAGCTGGCAAAGGGACTCGGGTCGCATATAATAAGATCCACTGTGAAGTATCCGCAAATTCGCGATTTCGGATTAGGTCTAAGGTACCTAGGTAGGTACCTACTAGATACCTAGATACCTATGTGTCTATGTACATATGTATGTACCTGTACTCCAAAGTGGAACAGCCAATTGAGGCCAAACGAACCAAGAAGCTTGCTTCAAAGTCCAGACTGACATTCGTGTTCTCTGCAAAGTCTAGATTTGGGAAGGGAATCCGCGATCACAAGTCATCTTCCGAGATAGACTCTGGCCATGTACCGAATCGGCCGCGCCATTCTGCAGACTTCCTCCCCGTCGCCATGCCGTGCCATGTGGGCGGCGAGTCGTCACCTCAACAGCACGAGCCGGTTGTGCAAATTGCAGGACACGCCAAGCCCTCCCGAATCACCATCACCTAACCACTCGGATCTTGCTTCATTCGTCTCCTACACCAAAAGGACTGGCCTTGATGAAGATTCCACAGTCTACGTCGGCACCCACTACGAGTACATGGTGGCTCAATCTCTGGCTCGATATGGCTTTGATGTAACACGGGTCGGCGGTGCTTTCGATGGCGGCATCGATCTCGTGGGAACTTGGACGATCCCCTCCCCTGCTACTTCGCCGCTGTCGATGAGAGTGCTGATACAGTGCAAAGCGGGGAGTCAGCGCGCCGGGCCACGCCATATTCGTGAGCTTGAAGGCGCCTTTGTCGGAGCGCCCGTTGGTTGGAGAGGGACAGGCGTGCTGGCGGTTTTGGTGAGTGAGTATCCGGCCACCGAGGGCGTGCGGAAGTCTTTGGGGAGGAGTCAGTGGCCAATGGTGGTGTGTATGTGTTCTTCAGAAGAGGGAGTTGTGTCACAGATGATTTGGAACCAGCGCGCGCAGGAGTTGGGATTGGAGGCATATGGAGTGACAGTTCTGCATGGCGGTCAGGGTGGCTTGGTTCTGACGCATAATGGGAAGTCGATACCTTTGCAGAAAGTCTAGTGTAGTTCAAAAACTCGGCGTGTTCCCAGAGGGCACTAAAAGCAGTGATGCCCTTCTTGAGCGTTGGATTTAGGATTCGCACCATGATATAACGTTCATCCACTGAATTTCGTTATATACGCTTCCTGTGCAAAGGTTGGAGAGAATTCGAGCATGTCGCCATGGTCCATAATCGTGATGCCTGGTAATAAACGAATGATGGGACCCAGCCTGTCCGTCTCTTCACGGTGCGTGTGCATCAGGGGTATCTATAAACACAGAAGCGGGAGATAGTAGAAACATATAAGGTGCCCGAACGCGGACTATTGTGAGAAGCCATGGAAGTTTCGTTCATTCATGTGTACTGTGGACCTCTTCTCGCTATGACAATTTTTCGAGCTCAATCCTCCCAGACAGCAGCTTTGGCCAGTTCTGATTCTTTACGTCTTCTCTGCTCCTCTTCCCTTTCCTGTTCCCGCTTCTTCTTCTCTTGTTCTCGAACAGATCGCTGATAGGCTCTTTGCTCCTCCGTCTGTTTAGGTGCTTTGAGTCCAAGGCCTGCCGCAATCATGCGACGAGCGACGGCGTCCGTCTTCTCTGGCCTCTTGGCGGCGTCCCCTCCTCGGGGTGAAGCTGGCCTATCTGCTGCGTGGTTCCAGTCTGGGACAGATCCGTGGGTTGCCGCGAATGGTGTGGAGGGTGAAGAGAGTGCTACGGGGCTCGAGACTGCTGATGTGCGCGACTCCTCATCGGACCCTGAGGAGGAGGAGTCGTCTTCCCACGAATCAACAATCTTCTCGGGTTTTGATTTTGATTTTGGCTTTGGCTTTGGGTTGAGTGGCTTGCGGGTGCTTTCTGCAGTATCCAAGCTCATACTCTGGGAGCACGCTGTCACTTTGCCTCTGCTGCGAGTCGCGGAAGCCATGGCAACCCTTTGAGGGGACCCGAGCTGATGTATCTGTTGAAGTTGGTCTGTCGTACACAGATATTTTTTGCCCTACACTTTCGCCGATAGCGAGGAAGACAGAGTCGCTGAAGCAGGTAGAATAGATTATGATATGTTTGCTTTGATCGTTCGGGAGCACACAGAGAATGCAGAGAGGTCCCAATCGCTTGTCAGCCGGGTTGATGCCTGCTGACTCCTGAGGAAGTACGTAGGGGCGGAAGGCGTTGGGCCTCCACGACTTGTGAGTTCCTTTTGGATGTTTGTCCGCCCGCTTCAGTGCGCGATCGTGATAGTTTCTTCGCGTAAATTTCAAGGAACACTTGGCCGTTTTTCTTCCTTTACGGTCTCGGAAGTCCAGCTCGCAATGCTTTGTGCGCTTTCTTGTCGTAACGGACGTTTGCTGCAGGTTATCACCGGGGTAATTCCCATGATGCGGTAATCCAGATGGAGTGTGGGTCTCGTGAGACCGTGAAGGGGCGGTGACGCAGGTCCCGTCTGAGTTGGTGATTGGTTGATGGGAAAGCAGGTGCCGGAGATCTGCCGTTAGTGGGCTCCGCCAGCACCCTGGGTTTTACCACGCCATGTCAAGCGGTCACGTCAAGATCAATCCTCCGTTGTCACTACCTTATACCAAGCCTGTCTCGCATTTTCCATTCTCGCCCACGGCGGCAATGTGCTGCGAAGTTGTTATGACAGCCAGCATAAGCAGTAGACTCTAAATTGTTTCACATTAGTCGAAATCTGCTCACTTCTTTCTGCACGACCCATCAATTCTTCTCGCGCCACGCAAAACTTCGCTTTGGTAGTGTCTGCCACACTTCGCCATCTCTTACCTCCGAGTTCGGGGTCATCTTCAAGAGGCGCGCGAAAAACAGCCGATCATGATTTCACGATCCCGCCCTTCCGGGCGACTCCTACTCGAACGATCCGCAGCGGAGGCATCTCGAAAACCCGCCTACTCAATAGCGAGAAGATGGGCTTTGTCGCCAGCACATCACGCGCGACATGTGTGCAGATCTACTTTGCCTCGTACATTCCCCCGCTTTCTCGGCGCCTCCTTTTCCACGACGGCGAGATGGGATAAGAAAGATGACAAGAAAACGGGCAATTTCTTTGATTCCTCGCCCGAGACTATGACTCAGCCTTTGTCGGAAGAGGAGGTTAAGGCTAACGTGCAAAATCGGAAGAAAGAGTCACAGAGGACAGTAACAGCCGAGAACGTGGCTGAGGCTTCTTCAACCAAAGCAGACAGCAGTGGCAGTACATCGGAGGATGGAAAGTCCAGTGGCGCGGCTGGCAGCTCAGGAGGCGACAGCTCTAGCGGCGATGGAAGTGGCAAAAGAGGAAAGAAGTCGGCCGAGAAGGCATTACAGAAGCCTGTTGTCCCGGACGTTTATCCTCAAGTTCTCTGCATCCCCATTGCTCGAAGACCGTTATTCCCAGGATTCTATAAAGCCATCACGATTAAAGATCCAAATGTCGCGACCGCCATCACAGAATCCATCAAGAGAGGACAGCCATATGTTGGCGCTTTCTTATTTAAAGACGAAAACGAGGACGATGATGTCATCCGCAACGTGGAAGACGTCCACGATGTTGGTGTCTTTGCCCAAATCACAAGTGCTTTCCCTATTCACGGACAGGATGGGGCTTTAACGGCCATTTTGTACCCTCACCGCCGAATTCGGCTCTCCAGCCTAGTTTCTTCGAGCACAACAGGCGCCGAAAAGAGTGATCTGAAACAAGGTCTCGAAGCCGAGGCGGAGACGCCAGAGGTGGAGCAGCAGCCAGCAACAACGACGACGACAACGACAACGACAACGACTACGTCTCCACCAGCAGAAGGCGAGATTTCGCAAGAGAAGAAAGGCGATGTGGTGGCCAGTTTTGAAGAAGGCGGCATAGAAAAGAAGCCGGACCAAGTGGCGGAAAAATATGAACCTACGTCCTGGCTGAAGAAGTGGCCTGTCAGTGTCGCACATGTCGAGAACCTCACTGATGAGCCCTACGACCCTAAGAGTCCCGTGATTCGAGCAGTCACAAACGAGATTGTCAACGTTTTCAAAGAAGTGGCAGCTATGAACAATCTGTTCCGCGATCAGATCTCGACATTCTCAATGAGTCAGTCTACGGGCAATGTCACCACTGAGCCGGGCAAGTTGGCCGATTTTGCTGCTGCTGTTTCTTCTGGAGAGCAGAATGAGCTTCAAGAAGTTCTGTCGTGCATGAACGTTGAGGAGCGGATGCAGAAAGCTCTTATAGTTCTCAAGAAAGAACTAATGAATGCTCAACTTCAGTCCAAGATCTCCAAGGATGTGGAGAACAAGATCAGTAAAAGACAACGAGAGTTTTGGCTCATGGAACAGATGAAAGGAATTCGTCGAGAGCTCGGTCTGGAGTCCGACGGTAAGGAGAAGCTCGTGGAAAAGTTCAAAGAGAAGGCCAACAATCTGGCCATGCCGGAACCCGTACGAAAGGTGTTTGACGAAGAGCTTAACAAGCTTGCTCACTTGGAAACTGCAGCCTCAGAATTCAACGTGACGCGAAACTATCTCGACTGGCTGACCCAGATTCCGTGGGGTCGTAGAAGCGCAGAGAACTTTGGCATTCCCAACGCCATTAAAGTTCTGGACGAAGACCACTACGGCCTGAAAGACGTCAAAGATCGCATTCTGGAGTTCATCGCCGTCGGAAAACTCCGAGGTACGGTGGAGGGCAAGATTCTGTGCTTCGTCGGACCTCCAGGTGTTGGCAAGACGAGCATAGGCAAGTCGATTGCTCGAGCTCTCAACAGAGAATACTACCGGTTCAGTGTCGGCGGGCTGTCAGATGTGGCTGAGATCAAGGGCCACCGACGTACCTACGTCGGTGCCCTGCCCGGCCGTATCATCCAGGCCCTAAAGAAATGCCAGACTGAGAATCCGCTTATCCTGATTGATGAAGTGGACAAGATTAAACTCGGAAACCAAGGAGATCCTTCTTCAGCACTTCTGGAATTACTCGATCCCGAGCAGAACAATTCCTTCTTGGACCATTACATGGACGTGCCTGTCGATCTGTCCAAAGTCCTTTTTGTCTGCACTGCCAACATGACGGACACGATCCCGCGGCCACTATTGGATCGTATGGAGTTGATCACACTCTCAGGTTATGTCGCAAGCGAGAAGAAAGCCATCGCAACTCGGTATCTTGCACCAACAGCCAAGGCCGCTGCGGGCCTGAAGGACGCCAAAGTAAATCTCAATGACGAGGCGATTGATGAGCTCATTAAATCCTACTGTCGCGAGTCTGGTGTGCGAAACCTGAAGAAGCAGATTGAAAAGGTGTACCGCAAATCTGCCTTGAAGATCGTGCAGGACTTGGGAGAGGAGGTGCTGCCGGAGGAGGAGGCTCTCACTGAAGAGGGCAAGGCCGCCTTGGAGCAAAGCCAAAAGAAGACGACCGAAGCTGACGCTGACGGGGAGCGAGCTGCCACTGAGGCGACGGAAGACGAGACGGCTGAGACGCCACGAAAGGCCCTCCGCGTCCCCGACTCTGTTGACGTAGAGATTAGCAAAGACAACTTGGCGGATTACATTGGTCCGCCAGTCTTCACATCGGACCGCCTTTATGATGCCAGCCCGCCTGGTGTGTCGATGGGCCTGGCTTGGACGCAAATGGGCGGCGCGGCCATGTACATTGAATCAATCCTGCAAGCACCCCTCCGTACCAGCTCGAGACCGGGCCTAGAGACGACTGGCAACATGAAGGACGTCATGAAGGAGTCCACGAGAATCGCCTATTCAGTTGCCAAGGCCTTTATGGCCAAGCAATTCCCCGACAATGACTTTTTTGAAAAGGCGAGAATGCATCTCCACGTCCCTGAGGGTGCGGTTCCCAAGGATGGACCCTCTGCCGGCGTCACCATGACCACCTCACTCCTGTCTCTGGCTTTGAACGTAGCCGTCAACCCGACAGTCGCCATGACAGGCGAAATCACACTGACGGGTAAAGTACTGCGGATAGGCGGTCTTCGTGAGAAGACGGTCGCTGCTCGACGAGCAGGCTGCAACACAGTTATATTCCCCTTGGACAACTTGTCGGATTGGCTCGAACTGCCTGAAGTAAGTTTAATGGATGACGATGGTGTCCTTGATGCATATGCATCTGCCCCCTATCAGTAGCAAGCTAACCTTTTTTTTTTACCAACCAGCACATCAAAGAAGGTCTAGAAGGCCACGCCGTAGGATGGTATAGCGAAATCTTTGACCTGCTCTTCAAAGGCATTGACCGCGCGCAAGCCAATAAGAGTAGAGTCATCCCCTCGGAGAAGGCGGACGGTGGCGATGAAGAAGGAGAGTGAAGCAGGACGACGACGGCGACGACTCTTGCATTCGCACTGCCATTAAAGGACGCATTGGAAGAAAAAAAACTTCCTATAACAAACCGGGCACGCATTCATTCACTGGGGCATTGATTTATTTGAAGAACAGCACGTGCATCACACTACACCATCAATTTTTAAAACAGCGAAACCCGCAGGGTTTGGCCTCTTTGTTCTGCGGCGGCCACTGACTGCAAAAACTCGAATTATAAATTACTCACTCCTCTTTTGTACATTTTACTTGATGGGAATTTGAACGGGCCGGACTGGAAAGGCAAGGGGTGCATGGATTTTTGTATGTATGAGTAGACTTGGCATAGAGACGAGGCGTGAGCGGGTGTGTGGCCTCGTCATGTTTGTATGCAGGAAACATCTTTCATTTATTTATTTTACTCATCATTATTGAACTTGTAAGGAGACAAGACAGACAGATTGGCGCGCATCGTAGCCATCTTGCATGTGATGCGAGTTGTCAGTTGTCAATTTTTGAGGGCCCCTGATAAGAACTTGCTCGGCGGCTACGGCACATCATAAATGCACGCTAGCTACATAGTAGAAACAACGAGCGCCGGACCAGGCCAAGATTGAACAAACATAGACATATGTACATACCTATTTCGTCCTTCTCGTGAGTACCTAGGTACCTAGTCAGCCTCGAACAGTCGGCTCTCGCTGGGTACTTTTCGCTCTTTACCCCATCTTGACATATCGGAGGGGACGAGCCTCCGATGTCGCATGGCATGCGCTGGGAGGAGCAATGGACCTTGGGAAAAGCAAGGAACTTGCGAGCGAGGAGTGCAAGATAGTACCTACTAGTTAGTACTGACTGGCCGGTGGTGTGTGATGTGATGTGACATCACGTCGCGGACTACAACTTGGCCGTACCATTCGAATGACATCTAGATGGGCTTCCTGACAAACACTTTCGGGCCACGATAGCAACGCAATTGGCAAACTTGTCTTTCTTGTGGTCCTTGATTAGGTCCATGCCGTGGGAGTCGGGACCGAACAAAGCTCGCAAGGTTGCCTTGCCAGGCCGAATACATAGCGCTTTGCTCGGAGCAACAGGCGATGCTCGGGATTGGGACTTGATTGGCCTCGAACATGGACACATGTACCTGGTCCTGATGGGCCAGAGATTTGAATCATTTGATATTGATATGTATGCCTTTTGCCCGTTCCGTGTCCGTTGGTGCGACTTCTCTTTTGGCAACTTATCACTTGATCGATCAGTTTACACTTACAACTTGCAGTATGTAGTAATGTACCTACGGACTCCGTACACAACTCCGTAGTTACTATGTAGTCGTACATACCCGCCCTTGGACAGAAGCCGTACCGCTGCCTGCCCGCATGCATATGTGCCTAAGCACCACGGGGGCCGTAATCGCAGAGATAATTGTCCAGTCGGAGGACGGGAGAGTTTGCTGGGGCTCCGTCGCGGCAAACACATGCCCAATGTGTGGCCGCTTTCTGCAAGAACAGCAATCAGTTGGAGTGGGAGGATGCTACGGGGAAAACGTTGCTGCACAGTGCGGGATGAAAATGTGGCGCCAAAGCACCACCGTGTGAGTTGAGGTCTAATTAGAAGGGGAAAGAGGAAGAGGAAGAGGAAGAGGAAGAGGAAGAGGAAGAGGAAGAGGAAGAGGAAGAGGAAGAGGAGGAGGAGGAGGAGGAGGAGGAGAGGAGGGGCAAATGCGACAAGGAAGGCCCCTGTTGAATCTTGATGGCGACAGTGGTTGGTCAAGGTCGAACGGAACGAGACGCGGTGTTTTTTTTTTTTTTTTTTTTTGCGTGTTGTGTGCGAATGTGTGCGAATGTGTACGTTAGTCAGTCAAGTCAGTCAGTCGCAAAGAAGAGATGGCTGGTCCTGGGAGATGATCGCTCACGTTCTTGGAGCGAGGTTCGGGCAACTTTTCATCGTCACTTTGGACTACCTAGGTACCTAGGTACGCATGACTGAGGATACCTACCTCGGGAGTCGGTAGGCGTGGTGGGAAGTAGGTTTCGAGTCTCTCCGTGTGTCCGTATGTATGGAGTCATGGACTCATGGAGTAGGAGGCAAGACGAGATGAACCCATAAGTTGGAATGCAATATAGCGCCAAGACATCGAACGATACGGCCACAAGAACGTGGACCACCGACCACAGTCACCACACACGTATCGGTCTCTTGATGCCTAATCATTCGAGAGTAGAGTTGCTGGAAAATCTCGGAGTTGTGAGGCGCAGGCGCGCAAGTGCTGCTGTAGTCTCATCAGAGACGGTGAACAATTGGCGTCTATGTAGTATCTACGGACTCACGGAGTGCGTATAGAGTTGGAAATGCAAGATGGTGAATGACGAGACTTGGCCGTTATCCACGAGGCTGCAGCCGCACCGTACCGCAGTACCGCAGTAGGTACGCACCAGCGACCCGCTGCTCTCCGCACGTTCGGCACAAATATTACAATTGCACAACCTCATGAACGCTTCGCCGAGTGTCCAGAAGGGGTCTAACTTCTACGGAGTACATAATTAAGAGAGGAGAGGACTCAGAGCCTCAGAGGAGCCTTTCAACGCTGTATGATACATATTATTTAGCCGCTGTTCATCGTCCACTCGCCGCACGTCTGCATCGCAACCTGTGACAAATTGAAATGATCTTCGTCACTCCTCGTCACCTCCCGGTCTGCCATCAGCCATCAGCCATCACTATCAGCCATCAGCCGTTGGCCACATCAACCAGCGCAAGTCCCATCGACGAAAGCCCAACTCGGATTCAGGCGCCTTCGTGTGAACTTGTTTTGTCAGCGACCACCAGGCAGTGGCAGGTCCAGTGGCAGTCCACCACCATACATAAGGTAGGTACCTATGTATCATACAGGTACCTACCTCCTAAGGTACCTAATTACACGCCATTGTCGGTCCTTTTCTCGACAATTCTCGGCCATCATCGCGCCCGGGACCGGCATTGCAGCGGCAATCGGCAAAGAGGTGGACATTGGACAAGGGTAATTCATACTCCGTATGTACATACCTACAACCTAGGTACATAGCGTACCGTTATTAGAAGTTAGAACAGCGCGTAGAGCAAGTCAAATCTGTCGAATCGTTCTTCTTCGAGAAACCACCCCACCATCTCCCTCTCTCCGTTTCGCTGCTCCGGCCTTCCCTTCGTTCCATGTCATTTACCTATATTACGGAGTACATAGATGATAGGATGATAGAACCAAACAGCAAAGGCGTTTTGACAAGTGACAAGAAGCAAAACATCCCGACCCCCTTCCCTCCCTCGGACCTCCCTCCCCCAGCCTTCTCCTTGTGCTACCAATGCCTACCTTAGGTACTACCATGTTATGCTTGGCTGGGCGCCACTGCAACCCCCCCCCCCCCCCCCTTCTCGGTCTCCCCTTCGTTTCGTCCTCCAACTGGCTTGTGCACTGCATTGAACCTGAGTTCATATTACCTCGTGAACATCTCACAGAACAGCCTCAGTTTTGTCGTTTTTTTTTTCTGGTTGATTCTTCACATTTGCAGACTGGAACGTTAATGATTTGCGCGCGCGTGCATGCTGTTCATTCATCTTTGTTCTCCCTTGTTGATACTGCTGTTCATGGGCGTGATTTGGCACAAATATCCACTTACGGCTACCATCGACTTATATACCTCTAGGTACCTCCTAACACAGCCTGAGCCGATCGTTGTTATTGTCAACCGTTGAAGTTTCCGACGACTGTTGAATTCCCCGACGACTTTTTAGAGAGTCGACTTCACCGATAATAAACAATCACCAGTCTTGAACACAACATGGCGGAGCCAGCAGACATGGAAATCGGGCTTCCACAGACAAATGGCGGACCGGATCCCACGGCTCATTCACCGGCTCACGTAAACGATGAGGCGGGCCAGTTGACACCAGAGCATGACCGATTCGACCATCAAGGGCCCAGAGGTGACGATAGACCCGACGCAATAGACTCATTGCCTCAATATCCGTCCCGAAAAGTCATCACCGGCCTACCTCGAGCTCAGACTTTCACCAGGCAACTCTCGGAGCAAAGACAGCATCTGGAACCCATTGCAGTAAGGGCAAATGAGCGAAGACCTGCCTCTGCGGACGAGAAATTCGCTGTGATAAGCAATCCGATTAGTGCCACGGATACGGATGCCCCATCAGGGAGACTCTCAGGTAATTTCCATTCACTGTTCAACGAGCATGGCTCGAATTCCAGTCATACTTTTCACAGCGAACATGGAGACTACCGCCTCTCTAGTTCATCCTTGAAAATCGCGACTACAGGAATAGCAAGCCAATTCAACGTCGGGACGCAGATAAATGACTTCTCCACGCTGGATATCGACTCCTTGACCGCATCTCAGTACGACGCTTTGATCGCTTATGAGCTGGAAACGAAATGGATCCTGAACCTGAGTATGCACTACCGAGATGGATCAAGAAGAGAGAAATTCTTCGTCACCTATCGCCGTAAAAAGGATCAGCCATGGCGACGAGTTACCATCTCTCTCGATTATCGGGACCCACCAGTCGACTCGTTGGAAATGGAACTCTCGAGAATGAGACATTTGAGAGAGAAGAGCGCAAAGGTTTACGAGGCGATTCGCGAAAGCCTCTCTGATATCGCATTTTATGACACCGTCACAAATTTGAAGCTGCAAACGACCGATGGTCGACTGCACGTCCATGTCGTGGAAGATGGAAACGTAAGGACTTGCAAAAAAAAAAAAAAAAAAAAAAAAAAAAAAAGAAGAAAAAAAAAGAGAGAGAGAGAGAGACACCCCGCCGCTACCTCTGACCTTCTGATGGCTAACGAGTGCCGATAGGAGATCATCAATTACCCTCTGGTCCGGGAACTGCGAAACTCACTCTGCAGGCTTATTCGCGAGAGAGACATCCTTTTCGATGGCCACCTGTCCGGATTCGTATACAAAGTCCGCGTCCGTGGCCAGACCCTCGTCAAGAAGGAAATCCCCAGCCCTGACTCGATCAATGCATTCCTGTACGAAATCAACGCCCTCAGCAGCCTTCACTACTCGAAACACGTCATACGACTCTATGGCGTTGTCGTCGATGACCAAGAAGAACACATCACAGGTCTTCTTTTGAGCTATGCCGCACGAGGGTCCCTGAGCGACGTCATATTCGAAAACTGCAAAGAGCGCAATTTCGGTATACCCTGGATCCAACGCGAGCGATGGGCCAAACAGATCGTGCATGGCCTTGCAGATATCCACGAATCTGGCTACGTGCAAGGCGACTTCACGCTCTCCAACATTGTAGTCAATGACGCCGGGGACGCCAAGATTATTGATATCAACAGACGAGGTTGTCCCATGGGATGGGAACCCCCCGAGTCGAGGACCATTGTCGTGGCGCACAACCAAATCAACATGTACATTGGCGTCAAGTCCGACCTGTACCAGCTAGGCATGGTGCTCTGGGCCCTGGCCATGCTAGAAGACGAACCAGACCTGCATCCACGGCCTTTACGGCTGGACTCGGAGGTACGCGTCCCGGATTGGTACCGCCATGTAACGGAAGTGTGTCTCAACGCAGATCCACGAAGGAGACTCGACGCATCGTCCCTGCTGCGGATGTTCCCGCCTCATATCGCGCGATACAGGGCCGTCTCCATGTCTCCCTCGCCTTTCGATGACGATGATGATACGTGGGAGGATCGAGATGGCGCTTACGCGGCAAGGCTGGGGCAAGGGAGCATGTATAGAACCCCGTCACCGTCGGTTGGATATGGATATGGGTATGGGTATGGGTATTACAGCAGGACGTATAGCGACTCGAGCCCGGATATGTACGAGCCGTACTATCCTATGCGGGGGCGGTCTCCGCCGAGTCCCCTCCCTGGTGGTCACCTGGAGGGCTGCGAGCCCGGCACTCAGCCTTATAGTAGTACGTCCTGGGCAGCGAACAAGAGCGTTCGTCCGTCGTATAGCGATGTTCCGGATGACGACTCTGTAGTTACCCCGAATGACAGGAGGACTGTTGGTACTACTGCTTCACGACCAGAAAGCCCGCTGTCCCTGAGAGAGCTCAGCGCTGATTCTGTGGCATACATATCCGCACATGTCAGCCCGAGAGATGTTAACGCGGAACAAGCGCGAGGGGAAGCGGGCGCGGGAGTCTCGAAGCGGTTCTTGGGGGACGGGCTGAAGGTGCTCTCCCCGCCTAGGCCGCCTAGATATCCTGCGGAGGCCCCTGGTCCGGGTCGTGGTCTTGGGAGTCGCACCGCCTCACCTGGAAATGAGGATGCTGCAGGAAGCCCGCTTTCAGCTGCACGTCGAGAGCAGAGTAAAGAGGGTGATGTCGACGGAGGCGTATCTCTGCAGCCGGGGGACGTATCCTCAACTGAGGTTGACGAGCCTACCCACGACCACGGTGACCTGAAGTCAGACAGACAGGCGAGCTCGAGGGGCCGAATAAACGGGACATGTAGAGTGATCCGACGTCGCGGTAAACCGGCATCTCGCCAGAGGTCTCTTCCAATCTCTCTGACAGGTACAGGAGCCAGTCTGCTGGTTGATGATGACGAAAATGTCGACGATGAATTTAGCTTGGCACAACGACCGGCGACCGTGCAGGCTTTGATGGATACGACAGGTTCCCAGAGATGAGGAAGATCGACAAGTACAACAGGATTGCCTCGGCATAGTCAGCGATTGGTGTTTTGGGATATAGTGTGTTATAGAGGTGATTTCATTTTGGTTGATCTAGTGGGTTTTCCGTTTTCGTTTGTCTTTGCCATTACCCGTTATCTTGCTTCCTTTTCTCTCCTTTGTTTTTTTTTTTTTGGTTTGGGCACGCAAGCGAGCGGTACATATATGAACAAGCTACGAAATATCATGAAGGAAATGAGATATTCACGATGAACGATTTAGCACATGTCTTCTCAGCATCTCGCACACACGCACAAGGAGTTATTTCTTGAACGTTTCGAATTTGTAATGAAGTAACATACGTGGCGGGAGGAAAGGTGTCGAGGTGAGGCTTACGTGGGATGAACTCTCGGGACGCGGAGAGGCTGTTTGTTCCAAGAGGAGTTGTTGCCGTTCCAGAGGAACTTGGTGGCGGTCCACAGAATTGGTGGTGGTCCTGAGGAATTGAAGGTGGTCAAGATATCTTGTGGGGTGTTCCATAACACCCTGTCGTGACGAAGCTACGTATGTCACTTGGTGCGTGAGGTCAATGAGACAAACGTCAGCGTGATGACACTCTTCGCTCAGACTTCACAAAAGCACGTGAAGAGGTCTTGACGTTAACGAATCCTGTCTGATTTCGTTGAACCGGGGACACAGCGGGGGGTTAGTCTCGGGCGGGATTTACGGAGTATGTATGTACACCTTGTATGATTTGTCGGATGACCATTCTTGTTGCTGGGCCGGGGGTGGCGATTTATTACTGATTAATCCGGGGTGCAGGATTCATGGGGTTCGGTTGTTGAGCAATGTTGTGTGGCGGTGGAGCCGATGTAGGTACAATATACATGTGTACCAGATCGGGACGGTGGTGTCATTGTGACTGTGAAGCGAAAACAGGGGAAGAAGGGAAGAAGTGGACACTAGGGACAGGGGACACAGCCGCGGTAGGAAAGAGCCGGACGAGTTTTGCTTTGGCAAGCGGGCGGCCAGCGACTCGCAAAGACATCTCGAACGGCTTCTCGCGAACGAGTTCCAACTTCCCACGATGCGATCCCGAAGCAGCGGGCAAAGTGGACCCTGATCTCCGCGGCAGCCCAACCCATTTCACCCATTTGATCGCCGCAGAGACATGCCACGAGTAGGAGCGATGGGACATGCCGGCATAGACCCACTTGCCGGATGCAGCCACGGCGCGCTAAAAACTTGTTGGGGCAAAGGGTTGGGTTGGACTGGACGACAAAGAAGCCAAGGATCTGGCTTGTCACTGCGGCCATGGGAAGAGTGTCACTCGTGTGCTGTCATGGGCCGACGTCATTTTGCGACGAGGACATTGAAAGCGATTATTACGGACTTCCAGGTCAACGTCCATGTCATATCAAGGGGGACTTGCCATCCATGATCTTTATGTCTTTTCTTGCAGCAAAATCCGCAAACTCCTGGTTCTGTTGGCCATTTGGCCACTTGCACACGAGCCGGAAAGCCAGGCCGATGAGGATTTTTCTCTCCGCGACACTCCGCTAAAGTACAAGGCCCAAGGGCCAAATTGTTCGCCAAGTGGCCCGTCCATGAAGCATCCACACAAGAAGTGGCCAGTTGCGAACACGCGAAGACTTGGCCCTAAGCTCCCCAAGGTTGGGGTAAGAAGTTGGAAAGTTGGTATCTTTGGGGGCAACCGCTCATCATGGCGGAAAGAATGGCGTGCGTATGCCCATGTAGGCTCCAATTGAAGATAGCTGCTTGCTGCTCTCGTTGCGGGTTAATCCTGATTCTTCACGTTCGCGTCCATGGAGTTGCTGGCTGCATGCACGTACATGTACTCCGTAGGTACACAACAAGTGCAAGTGCAAGGAAGTGCAGGTACAAGCGCAGGCACAGATAAAAGTATAAGCACAATTGCGCCCATGAATGCGAGCCTGAAACACAAGTACAGGTACATACATGTGCGGATGCGGATTGGCGACTGACATTGGGACTTCCAACATGACCCGCCTCCGCCCCAACCATCCGATCCGCCCCCAGCAGCTTCGGCAACGCCCCTCAGAACATATTTTTTTTTGTTGTCTCTTCCTGTCTCCGTCTTTGCCTCTCGTCTTCCTTTATCAATGCTCGCTCCTGCTACAAAACCACTTCGTTACGCATGAGTCTTTTACCTCTTTTTTCTTCCTCCTCATTGTCCAATTCCCCGCCTCTTCGCAGTGACATTGTCCCTGCTTGACTCGCCACTTATTCACGCCTCTACATCGCCCGCTTATAAGAAGGGTGTGAGGTTTCCGCACCACACCACAACAGGTGCCGCGAGGCATTCAAGATCTGTATTCTGTTGCCAGTTGCCAAAAATCCAAAATGTCGGACCCTTCGACTATCAAGGCCCAGGCCTTCCCTGATGGCACCACCGACTACGTGCCCTTGCGCTCCAAAAAGGCGGACGTCAACTCCAAGGTGCACATTTCAGATACTCCCATGACCTGGTCCAACTGGTACAAACACGTCAATTGGCTCAACACAACCTTCATCATCTTTGTGCCGCTGGCTGGTTTCATCTCGGCCTACTGGGTGCCCCTCCGACTGTATACTGCCATCTTTGCCGTCGTCTACTACTTCAATGCCGGTCTTGGTATTACTGCTGGTACGTATATGGGCAACACTTTTCTGCTTCTTGAATTATAGCTAATGTCTTAGGCTACCACCGTCTCTGGTCTCACACCTCTTACCGAGCCAGTACGCCCCTCAAGATTTATCTCGCTGCAGTTGGTGCCGCCGCTGTGGAAGGTTCCATCCGCTGGTGGTCTCGCGGCCACCGGGCTCACCACCGATACACCGACACGGAGAAAGACCCATACTCGGTCCGCAAGGGTCTCATGTACTCTCACTTGGGATGGATGGTGTTCAAGCAAAACCCCAAGCGTGCCGGCCGCACTGACATCTCCGATCTGAACGAGGACCCGGTCGTGGTTTGGCAGCATCAGAACTACCTGAAGACAGTCATCTTCATGGCTCTCGTTTTCCCTACCGTCTTTTGCGGGCTCATGTTCAACGACTGGTGGGGTGGATTTGTGTACGCTGGTATTCTGCGCATCTGCTTCGTTCAGCAGGCCACATTTTGCGTCAACTCTCTGGCCCATTGGCTTGGTGAACAGCCTTTCGACGACCGCAACTCCCCTCGCGACCACTTCATCACTGCTCTCGTTACCCTCGGCGAGGGCTACCACAACTTCCATCATGAGTTTCCCTCGGACTACCGAAACGCCATTGAGTGGTGGCAGTACGACCCTACCAAGTGGGCCATTTTCACCTGGAAGACTCTGGGACTTGCTTCCGACCTCAAGGAGTTCCGTGCCAACGAAATCGAAAAGGGCCGAGTTCAGCAACTGCAGAAGAAGCTTGACCAGAAGCGCGCCACTCTGGACTGGGGCACCCCTCTCGAGCAATTGCCCGTCGTCAGTTGGGACGACTTCGTCGCCGACTCCAAGAACGGCAAGGCCCTCGTTGCCATTGCTGGTGTGATCCACGATGTCACTGACTTCATCAAGGACCACCCCGGTGGTAAGGCTCTCATTTCTTCCGCTATTGGAAAGGACGCCACCTCCATCTTCAACGGAGGTGTCTATCTTCATTCCAACGCGGCCCACAACCTGCTCTCCACGATGCGCGTTGGTGTTCTGCGCGGTGGCTGCGAGGTCGAGATTTGGAAGCGTGCCCAGTTCGAGAACAAGGATGTTACGTATATGAACGACTCGGCCGGTCAGCGTATCGTTCGCGCTGGCTCCCAGGTGACTAAGGTTGTGCCACCTGTGGCCAGCGCCGACGCTGCCTAGTACGAAGCATCACAACCCTGTTTTAGCCTTTCCTTATCCTATCATTCATTTTAAGCGTGCTTTCAAGGTTATGGAGATAAGGAAGAAGTTTGCGTCAGGGATTGACGATAACCCCTACCTACATGAGATGGCGTTTCGAGGAGTTCACTTAATGTTTTGTTTTCGGGACTTGAGATGGGGGACACAACACTGCCATGAAGAATGTATGACAAGAAAATATGACAAGAAACACTCCCGTTGTCGCTGGGGAAGAAATGCACATACGTACACTACATATAGTATATACATACATTTCTAGACATGCTCCGTTAGTGCAAGGTGACCTTAATTCTCAAACCCAGATAGATGTCTTTGATATTGGTCGATGTCGTCTGCAGTGTGTCAGACTGTAGCCATATGCGGC
The DNA here is from genome assembly GCA_018360345.1 of Claviceps sp. LM84 group G4. Lineage (NCBI taxonomy): Eukaryota > Fungi > Ascomycota > Sordariomycetes > Hypocreales > Clavicipitaceae > Claviceps > Claviceps sp. LM84 group G4. Next base: position 9,288 of record SRQH01000022.1, on the reverse strand, counting down.
GTCACGGGGGCAGTTATCGATATCCCAAGACCTATCCCTATCTATGTGTTGCACGGAAGATCTGTATAATCTGGACAGGGAACGAAGATGCGGCCTGCCTCCGTAGACTGAGCACACATGCACGGCATACATGACGCGCGTCTGCATATCCTTCACTGGTGTGTAGATGGTGACCTGAAGGCTTCCACTCACTCATCCATGGTATGTCAACTGCAGTCTCCCAAGTCAGACTACGTACATACATCATATACACGCGCCTAGTTAGATATTACGGTGATGAATTTCGCTAGATGAGTCCGGCTAAGCTAAGCCTATTTGCACGCGTCTGGATATACTGTATGAGATGGTATGTACCTTGGCCGGTGGATAGTGACTAAGTATCTCGTATGCTCTCGTCCACCTCCAAATGCTTTGGTCCTCTTGGTATGAGTCATGACATATTGTTGACTACCTAGGTTATGCAAGGGCAGTTTGTTCTCTTAAGACGTACTGCCTTCCTACCTACCTGCCTACTGTAAATGCACTTCAGAAGAGGTATACATGCATGTGAGTTACAGCTGAGCCTGTAGCTCGCTGCCATGTGCCATATGCCTGTGGTATATATGTGATCGTGACGTACATCGTCGAAGTAGAGTCCAGTCTGTCTCCTCGGACGCATCAGGCTCTTCAGAATTTACTCATGGATATGACGGCTTGTTCTGTGCACGGTACGATGTACGAATGAGTCTGTGCCGAATGAGTCTGTGCCGATGGAAGGGGCACCTCAAAAACACCACACACAGGTCCATCTACGTACAGACCCCGCACATACCTACCTGTGTAAAACATCATCCGGCCAATGCTGGCAGCAAGTAGGTAGATCTTTCGTTCCGTCGCCTAGAAAGGGCACACAAGAGTAGAACAACTCCCATGCTACTCACTGCGACTAGTGCCCCAAACCATGCGTTATGCTGTTCATCATGCGACGCCCTGAGCACAAAAGAAGGGGCCAGTGGCCGCCAGGTTCGTCTCTTTTGCGGAACACCATAGATCTCATCTCCTCTCCCCGTACAAAAAGAGTGATGCATTCATGGCAAGCAATAGAGAGAGCCTTGTCTCGCCTACAGCCACGGAAACCAGATGCTTCTTTCCCGTTTCTCTGTCCTTTTCTCGACTTGTTCATATCCTTCAGGGCGAGGTGATCGTGTTGGCCGTCATATCCCTAGTCATGACCAGCTCCGTACTCTGAGCCCAGATCCCATCAGGAGTCTGTCTATAGAGCACCAACTTCCCGTCATCGCCAGTCGTGCCTAGAATCCTGCCGTCGTCGTCAAAGCCCACCCTCCACACCGGGGTCCTATGGGTGTCCAACCGCGTAACCTCCCTATACGTATGTGGAATCTGGCCCTCCTGGCCGGTCCACTCCCGCGTCTCGCTCGAGGTATCACTCTTGGCTAGGCCTTCACTCAGCGCCGAAGACGGCTGCGTCACCAGCCTAACCGTCCTGATGGAGGCAGCATCATCCGAGCCCTCATCTTGTCCCGAATCCGGAGAAGCCGGTGAGTCATCACTGCTACCGGGTGGGTACCTGGACATGCGACGCGGTTTTATCAGGTCTTTCGTGGACCATGATTTGCCGTCATTGGGATCAAACGGCGTGTCGAGGCGGAAGACGCGCGCGAAGCCGTCTTGGCATGCTGTGGCGATGACATCGTGGCCTCGGAAGTTTCCTGGTGCCCAGGCTACGTCTCTGACAAGGCCCCTGTGTCCCTTGAGTTCGGTCGCGAGGTAGAATTCCTTCTGGAGCTGGGTCACGCCGTATGAGGTGAAGGGGATGTCGCGCGACCGGTATACCCTGACGGTGTCCATGCCCACGACGACCATGCCCAGTGCATCTACGGGGACACCAGCGCGGAGAGCCGTGTAGCAAGGCTCCGGGTTCGGATCAAAGCGGACCTTGAAGGAAATTTCCTCGCCGAGGGCGGGTTTGCTGCAGATGCTGAACTCGTCGATGCAGGCAAATTCGAATAGGTTGTCCGGTTCTTCGCTCTCGTATATCATGAGGTGCCCGTCAGCGGCCAGCAGAGCAAGATACGTCTGATGTGTTTCTTCGTTGTGCTTCATGGAAAAGGAGCGATATGGTGCGCGCGATGATCGGTCGTCAAAGACAGGGCCTCCGGAACGTGCGGCGCAGAAGCGGTGGCCTGGCCCAGCAGACGGATCTTCTGCCCAGATGCGGAAGCAGCCTTCCATGCCGAGTGACCCGATGAGGCTGGGATAGATCGTGGCCGGGAGCCATTGCAGCTCGAGGACCTCGCCCGGGTGTGCGATCCAGATGTCGCAGAGGTGCCAGATGCCGTCGCTCTGGCGGTTGAAGGTGCGGATTTTGCCGTCTACGGAGCCTATCGCGCAGCGGTCGCCGTATGTGTTGAACGCGATGGCTTGCACCAGGTCGTCGGGCTGCACGTCGATATCGGAGTCTTGGATCTCGGACATGAAGGAGGCGGCGGCCGAAGACATTGTGGCGTGGCGGGTGCCCGGCGTGAGCAGCAATTTTGGTTTCCTTCGTCTTGTGCAGGATGTGATGGGATGATGGTTTCACGCTTTGAGGTTTCTGGATGCTCTGTTTGCCGGGCGTTACTTTTGTTTATCAAAATCAAAATCGAAAGTGAGGAGAGGTGACGTGGGCAGTGGGGCACTGGAGTCTCGCGGCTGTCCCCACTCTTCCTATCTCAAGCTTCAACTTTTATTTATAAGCTTCCCATCAAATCGGCAGCGCTGCTACGGCTACGGCTATGCGCTGCCATCCGAATATGTATCGCGCTTCTCCTACTGCGCGCACATACATGCATCATCATGCATTATAAGCTTCGCCCTGATGTTGCTTAGCAAGCATAATGCCCATCTCTCTGCGCCATGCGATGTTGGGATATCTGGACAGTTGAGCAACCACCCCAGGTAATCAGACACATGGTCCCCACGATGGTCTTCTTTTACATGGTTCGCTTGGTCTTGCCATCGCCGTCCTGATTCGTCGTCATCTCGTCCATCTCCGGCTGGCGCATCATCTCCTCCTTCATCAACGTCCTCTCGCAGACAGATGACTACGCCTTCCGGTGCGCTCTGATGTCCTCCTCTCCTCGCGGTCCCAGACCCTCACAAAATGTCAGGGCCACTACAACGGGGTCCTGCTCAACCTGCGGGAGGAACGCCCTGATAGCCTCGTTGTCAATTCTTTGTGAAATGTCGCAATCGACTGGGCTTCGTCAAGCATTCATGAATTCATGATGAGCGTGAACCATTTGTGTGTGTATAAGTGGGTCTCTCACGTGTCACTGAGACAAGGGTTTGTGGTCGACACAACGAAACAACATCGTTGTCAGATCATCACAAGCAAACCGCCACATCCTTCATTGCCTGCTTCAGCCGTCGCAGCGCAACCATGGCGCATCTCATCAACCCCCTGGCGACTACGTCGCAGCTCTATCAACATCATTCAAAGCACGCATTGCCGCAAGATATTCGCGATGTCGTCTTTATAGCTACGCAATGCCTCACACAAGCGGCCGGCCAGCTTCTCGACCTACCGCAGTCCGTCACTGCCCAGGCAAACGTCATCTTGGCTCGGTTCTGGCTCGTCACTTCGCCCATGACCCACGAATTTAGCGTATGAACCCCGGGGGTTTTGTTCTTCTGTTTTGTTTTGGTGCCATTGCAGTCAGACTAACCTCGTGACCGGCGTAGGACGTATCAGCAGCTTCCATCTACCTCGTCGCAAAAGTCGGTCCCATACCCCGCTCACCTCGCGACGTGTCGAACGTCTACGCCTACCTCCTATCGCGAAATTCCACTCTCTTCAGGACGAGCGACGACCAGCCCGAAAACGATCCCAAGTCATACTACCAGACCGAAGCGGATTACATTGCCTTTCAAAATCGACTTCTTGCTCTGGAGACTCAAATCCTGTACACCCTGTCCTTCAACACCCACGTTGCGCTCCCTCACTCCCTGGCCATAACCTACCTCCAAACGCTGGATTTCTTCTCCCAAGCCAAGTCGACCGTGTCGCGCAAAACAATACAGTACCTCAACACGGCGCTGCTATCGCCGCAAATGCTGTATCTGACGCATCAACCGCACGCTCTCGCCACGGCGGCCATCTATAATGCTGCCAAGGACGTAGGCGCGAAGATGCCCGACTGTGACTGGTGGGAGGTCTTTGATGTAGACAGAGAGGAGCTGGGCTTTCTCGTGGTGGGCATGAGGAGTGTAGATGGCTGTTTGCGAAAATGCAAGTCGGAGCTGCCCCGTCTTCTTCAGGGTATGCCGACGCGGAGCCTGGTGCGAGCAGAATTGGACAAGAGAGGTGTGCAGGTGGTCATTGGCGGGGTCAAGGCCAAGGTAGATGAGGAGGATGAGATGATGAAAATGCTGGACAGGAGGTGAAGAATCTCCTTGCGCGCGCAGGAGCTGTTCTCAATCTTTCCTTCTCCGACAACAGATGTGTGTTGCTGCCTCACAATTTGGGGCACACACGCCTATTTTGTACAGATTTTTCGGTGCTTGCGGCCTGATAAGCAATGCCATTCCCGATTGAAAATCGTTTGTGGGGGCCCTGATGCGACTTCTCGAGGCATACATACCTATCTATGTACACGACGGCGCGCCAGGTTTCAACAGGAAAGCTACTGCCGCTGCTGCATGCAGGTGAAGCTCCCTCCTGCCTGTTCTCGCCGATGACGATGACGTGTCTGCCCTGGGCCCTGGTCGATGCAAACATTCGCCCAAGATGGGCACAGATCAACTCGCCCGAGGTGGACTCACAATCTACGACGTGTATACAATTACAGACAGAAAAAAAGCAATGCGGTCCTGCTGGTGTGAAAACCGCACACTCAAAAGACATGGCTTGTCCTGACTCCTATGGGGAAGGTCGCAACAGCGGTATAACCCCGAAGAAATCGGCTGCACATTCGCTATTTGACACTCGTATCAGCAAGCCAAGCAAAACGTGCCCCACGACGACTTCGGCGTATGGGTGCCCACGTACGGAGTAAAGTCGTGGGGGTGAAGTATTTCCCTCAATTTTACACAGCAACCACCAATACGCACGTCGCGTGCGTTCCGCCTTTTGGGCTTCGCTCGCGTCTGTTGTTGCTATGTACATACATACATATGTAGAGCCCAGACTCGCAGATACGAATCACCTTCCAGAGGGAAGACGGTGTCTGTTTTACCTTTCCTTGGCTTGTTGTCGTGGTAGGTTCGTACGTATATATACAATATGTATGTAGATCCATCATCCAAGACTGGTGGATGCAAATCCACCAGAAAGAGGAGCATAACCTGCCCCGATAAGCTTTGATTCGAGTTCATGGGGCTGGATATCCATTTATGCGAACTGAGACCTTGTGGAGTTCCGTGATGCGATGCAGAGGGATTGATGCGGGCTGTGCATTGCATGCATGAAGTTGTTGTCTTGGGGTGGAGGAACTACAATCTACATACGTACATGATGGATGCCGATGCTACCTAGACGGCGGGAGCGGGGAGGCACAGCTCTTGCACAAAGCATATACGTTGGTGTTATGCGATCTACGGAGTGGACAACGCGTAACAGGCGTTGAAAGACAGTACGAGGGTAGTCAATCACAAAAACAGCTGATTAAACACGTTTCACGTATCACGGTGAGTCCTGAAAATTTGTTTCTACTTTTGTGTGTGTATCATTTTTATATGGGCGTTTCACTTGAGCTACTTGGGAAGCTCATCCGACTCGGCCCCCGAAATCCAACACCAACACCGGCTGGCTACATGACCATCATGAAAAGGTAAACCGGAAAAAGAATGAAAGAAGAGAAAGGCAAGGAATGAAAAGAAGTGAAGAAAAAAAAGGAAGTAAACGAATGGAAGAATGAAGAAGGGAAAAGGAAAACAACAAGTGGAATCCTGTACTGCGCTGACGTTAGGCGAAGCAAATGTGAAATTCTTTCAGAAAAAAAAAAAAAAAAAGACAAAACCCCCGGGAAACAGAGCCAAGACATCTCTAATCGAAAAAGAAAAAAAAGTTGAAGAAAGAGGAAGGAAGAGAGAAAAAAAAAAAGCTGCTGGAGTAGAACGCACTCCATGCGTTCCTCGCCGAAAAGTACACCCCCTACTTATAATTGCAGGTGCCAAGCCCCGCCGACCACCCGAGAAGACGGTTCGCAATATCACTCGCATAGCAATGCGTCGCAATGCCATCCTGCAGTATGCCCGTCGAAGCAATGGAGCCCGAGTTGTACATGCGAGCAGCCTTGTAGAACTTGCTATCATCCTGACCAGCCTTGGCCAGGAGCTGCTGCAGCCCATCGCCAGAGGAAGTACCCAGGACGCCGTCCTTGACCATGCCGAGGATCTTTTCCTCAGGGCAGGGCTTCACGTTAAAGCAAGAGTTGTCGCCATTGTGGGATTGCATCAGGCCTGGGTTCGTGACGCCGTAGTTTGTGGTTGGGGCGCGGACGCAGCCAGCTGACTCCTGCATGAGGATGGCGAGGATGAAGCGGCTGTCGATGCCGGAGGACTTGGAGACGGACTGGATGGCCTTTTTGACGGCGGCGCTTTCCTGCTCGGAGTTGTTTTCCTGTTGGAAGGAGGCGCAGGACTTCCGGATGGTGTCGTCGAGGTTGTTGGACCACATGGATTCAAAGTCAACCCATTCAGCTTTGGAGGGCCAGCCCTGTGAGCGGTCGCCTGTGCCGCTAAAGGTCTTGATGTAGGCCTTGCCAGGTGCAGAGCCAGACCCAGAGCCGGAGCCGGAGCCGGAGTCGGGACCGGCCGAGTCGGAGCCGGTTGGGCCAGGCGCGATTGAGCTGGAAGTAGTGGAGCTAGGCGTGGGCGAGCTAGATGGAGGTGAGGGCTGCGGCTGGGGGCGATTGGGGCGGAACAGGACGGGCTTGGGTGTCGTCTCTGGCTTTTCCTCTGGCTTTTCCTCTGGCTTTTCCTCTGGCTTTTCCTCTGGCTTTACCTCTGGCTTTACCTCTGGCTTTACCTCTGGCTTTACCTCTGGCTTTACCTCGGCCTTGGACTGGGGCTTTGCCACGGGCTTCATCTCAGGCACGGACGGTGCAGTCTTCTGCGGCGGATCAGGGTACGTGGTCGAGAGCGTGGACGACGGAGCAGAAGGCCCGGGTGCTTGATGAGAAGCCGTGTCCATGGGGGGCCGGTCATCTGCTGTGACTTCCGCAATGGTACAATCAGCGCCGTCGCAGACGCAGTTGGTTCCCTCGGCCACGTGCATCCACGTCGTCTGGTAATCCAAGTCGCAAAGGGCGAACATTCCCTTGCCATTGCACACCAGTGCGCCGGGCACACAGTTTCGTCGCGAGACACCCGTGCCGGCAGGATATGCAGCCACAGCAGCCCCCAGGGCGAGCAGCGTAACGGAGATGGAAGTCTTCATCTCGAACAAGTTTTCTTCAGACGTGGCTGGGAAAAGAAGGTGTTGGTTATCGTTCTGTATTAAACAGGAAAAGAAGGTATGGGAGATAGATATCCCAGAGAGATCGTCAATATGTCCTCAAGGAATGGGATTCTCAACACCACAGTGCGTAGAGAGAGTGGGAAACAAAGAAGGTGGCAAGTTTCGTAGGAGACCGCGCAGCAGTCAAGGGAATGTATGGCAACTTTCTGCAACAAGAAAAACGCTTCCGGTATCCTGTCTGAGAGGCAGCGACCTGCGCAGGCAGCAGAATTTCGAAGCAGAATCTGGATTGGAAGCAGAAGAAAGAAGCCGAAGTAGAAGCAGCGTCTCTTGAAGACGTGAGCTTGCAAGAAAGCGATGGTATAAAAGGGGGCTGCACACCGGGGGCACCCTACGAAACAAGAAGGACAGCGGGGAAAAGACTGCAGATGGCCAAGGTTCGTCGTGAATCGTGATGAGGAAGAAGAAGGGTACTGCGAGGGGAGGAAAAGAAGGAGGACGTCGCCCGCTTTATCTACATGATGTTGTGTGGCAATCGCATGTAGTACGTCTGCAAGTTCTCGCCTATTTCTCACCTAAAACTCACATGCATGTACAGACAGGAATGTAGGTATGTACTCACACGCGCGTATAACACAACGCTACGCGTACAAACCTGCCTACATACATATGCAAACGCGTGTACAACTACCTAACGAACGCAAGGGTGGCCCGGACATGCAGCATCAGACGAATGGCAATATGTACCTACCTATGTATCTCCCTCCGCGCCATTCTGGGCCGAAGACGCACAGGCACCCGCCAATCAGTTCCGGTGCCTGGGGCGGTGCCCTCTTGGCGGCAGGCAGCTGGCCCTGGGCAGCCCCCTGCATGACCGGCCCGCCTACTACTTTTGGCCATGCGTTGATGCGGGGTCCCAGCTCTGTATGAAGGTTACCCATCAATTCCTCCCCACTGGCCAATCACGTCGAAGCCAACGGGCTGCCTCAATTGCTGCCTCTGCTGTTGCACAACTTGCACGTCTGTGAATCCAACGCCGTCAGCAAATTCTGACACACCGGCGTTCGCTTGTCCTGTCCTTGTGCGACGCCATCTCACTTTCACCTGAGCCAAGCATCACACCGTACTCCGCTCCGTACACGGCCACACCAAGTTACAAACGGTCGAATGCGCCGCAAAGGGGGGAGAATCAGGAAGCAGCAATTGAAGTGTGCCAAGATCGTCCCAACATTAGTCCTCCGAAATGTTGGATTGAATATGTAGAGATGAATTGATGAATTGGCAAGAGTCGCAAGAGACTCGAGTCGCAAGACGGAATCATGGCACGCATGTGCCTGCAGCCTCACGCAAACAATTCTTCTTTTGGTCACGAGTCACGACTCACTGGTCACTGCCTTGGCTTGCAAATTGGCATTGTCTCCCAAAGGGCCAAAATCCAAATCACCAACATCCGTCCCCCTGACTGGCGTACGTACGTGGCGTTTTTATCTTGTTCCGACACGTCGAAGTCCGCGCACCGACGCATCACCAACGAACTTCAATTCGTCACCAACAGCGGAGCGGGAGCTGTCGTCGACATGATTGGTTTTGTGCATTTGTCTCCATAATTAGGGCCACTCGAAAAGACCATCACTTTTCCATCGCTTGGATACCTACCTTCGCGCGTGACCCCCCTTTGGTACAAGCTTATTGGTTGCACGCATAAGCTTGGGAGCGGCCTACAAGCTTGTTCATTCATTTCGCCCTTACCGGGGGGCGATTTGCTTTGCACTTATGGACGCCTAAGCGTGTCGACGCGCAAAACCTTGTGCAGATGACTCCGCCCCGATTCCTTGTGTACACACAAG
>SRQH01000219.1:0-39574 GCA_018360345.1 Claviceps sp. LM84 group G4 | reverse complement strand
TGTGCCAGATGACTCGTTATAACGATACCTGCCATTTTCGGGCCCAAAAAATATCGCTATCGTTTTAGCGAATTTTAACGATATTTGTTAGGCGAACCAAAATTTTCGATCGAAAATTATCGGTTTATCGAAAATATCGTACAACTGAAAATCGTTATAACGAGTTTCTACTGTAGTAGATTGAGTCTCGTTCTATCTTCTCTTTTTAGTCGGATAGATCTCGTTAGATCTATCAGTCGTTCTTCTCTTGTCTTCTCTCTGTGAGCCGAGAGGCTGTTCTTTGACTATCTTATCACCTATTCGACCTTTCTCCGGGTTTCCATCTTTTCCTGCCCTCCGTCCTCCGAGTTTCACTGGCCATCTCTGCCCGGAATCAACAGGTTCATCGCAGCTTGATTTCATCGGGCGAGAATGATGATTGGTTTCCCGTCGAAAGAAGACCCCCAGCCAGCTAGAAAATTATGGGTCTCGCTGCGTGACCAGTGGACCACCGACCCCCCCCCCCCCCCCCCCCCCCCCCCCATTTGACTTACCTAGGTACCTAGGTACCTAGGTACATAGTAGGTAGGTAGGAGGTAGGTGGTCCCCCCAAATCGCCGGTGCCGGCACATTAGTCATCAACACGTGATGGCGATCCCGCGGAGCGCCGCGAAGCAAGCATTGCAAGCTTCATGCAGTTTACTTCTGCGCACCACGAAAAGTCGGCACCACGGCGCGCACGGACCCCCCCAGAGGCCGAGATCGCGGCCAAAACAGCGAAGGTTGGATCAATGAGGTGTCTCATTGGCTGCAGCGTTCTCAGCGGCAATGGCTGTTGATGACTTTTGCAAGGGGTGTAGAATCTGCTATGAATCTGCTGAGTCTGCTCTATCCCCTATTAGTAAGCGGTCTTAACCCTCACTTCAGGTCACGCGCTCCATACCCCCCCTGCTCGACGGTCGTGACTTCGAGTGACATGGACAGTGGAAAATTTTTGTTCCCCGCCGATGTAGCTTTTTGTCATTTGAAACTGCCGGTACATCTAGCTTTGCGCCAATTTTGCAGTAGAACCTATGTACCCCTCGTCGTGCTGCGACGTGATTGGCTGAAACCCCCTGTCAGTGACCTGAAGTGAGGGTTAAGACCGCTTAGGGGATACGTGTAGACTAACTGGGTCAGCGCCGCTCTCCCTCACTGCCATCCAAGGGGGTCTTGACCGGTCCTCTGCCTTTTCCTCGTGTGATCCGGTGCCGCTGTGAAGTCCGCCGGCCTCAATTGAAGGTGTTGTTGCTGCTGCGTCGTCGGCGAGGTTGAAGGGGCTGCCGGGCGAAGTGAGGATATTGTTGCGTCGATGGAGGCCAGAAACGAAGAGATTGCTGCTCTTGTACATGCCGTAACTCACGGGCCGTCCTCTCCGCTCGTTCGACCGACCCTACTTGTGACTGGTGCAGCACGCCGGTTAGCTGTTGAAGGTGGTGTTCAACGAGAAGGAGTTTCTCCGTCTGCTGGCGTGCATACTCCTCCTTCTGAGCGGCCTCAGAGTTGGCGTCTGTCATATTGCCACAGCGTGTATCTCCTTTGTAATACCACTTGCCGCAGAGCACGTTAGCCCTCCGGCAAGAGCAGTTATTGGTGTTGCACGCAGTCTAGCTCTTGTAGCCGCAAGATACACACCGCAGCTTGTAAAGGACCAGGAATGGGACCTTGATCAGAAGGCCGGCCGACCGGCCGAGCGGCTTCAACGTCGTTGCGGTCGGTGAGATCGTTCCTGGCGCTACCACGCGCCGTGCTAGACGCCTTCGCATTCGGTCGACGCGCCACTGGCTTCCACGCTTTTGAACGACTGCGCTCACGTAGTCGTAGCGCCGGAGGATTTATGAAGTGCTGGCGGTTGACAAACCAATAAACGTCGAAGTCCGTGGTCTTAAAGCACGCTTCTGCTCTCCAAGATGCTCATGATCTTGTGGTAGCACGGCAGCCCATGCACGCAGTGCAGTCGTCGTTACAGACGCACTTGTCGGAGTTGGCCAGGACGGCGGTGATGACAGCGATGAGTAGGTGGTTGTAGTCTGTAGAGTGACGTGTGCATTGCCGGTATCGGCCTCTGGGGGGGTCCGTGCGCGCCGTAGTGCCTGCTTTTCGTGGTGCGCAGAAGTAAACTGCGGGTTACTATGATACAACGCGAGCTCACAGCCCGTAGGTATACCTAAGGTGTTACGGAGTAGCTGCCTCTAGCGATCTTCCTCGCGTTGAGTCTTGACAGACCAAAACACAAAGTCCGTATCCTTACACTCACTCCACCGATTGCTACAGCTTCCAGCCAGGTTACTTGAGCCAGGTTATCTGCTCCTCCAGCACTATCGCCATCGCTATCGCCATCGCCAGGCAGTCGGAGGTTCGGGCGTCTTGGTCAAAATGGCCACATTGGGCGGCTACCTTAACAGTGCGTATACCCACCCCGCGAACAGAAAAAACAGAACCTCAACAATGCGGCCAGCTTTGCTTACACAGTTCCCTCAACATTTTTTCTCCGCCCGCAGAGAAGGTTCTAGTCGTGACAGCCGACTCACGAGTCCTAGTCGGTATCCTCGCAGCATGCGACCAGTCAACAAACCTGGTATAGCCCCTCCGTTCTTCCATTGCGTCACAAACACGAATTGAAAGATATTTAAGCTGCGTTCTTCCACTGCGTCGGTCGCAAACATAATTATAAACATATTCAAGCCTCTCACGGAGGTGATTGAGAAAAATGTGCTAATGGGACTCGTCTTTGTTGGAGCGGGCGCAGGTATTGAAAGATACAGAGGAACGCGTCATTCACGAACCCGATGATCACGAACCCTCGGAATTACATCCCCTCGGATTATATCTCGTACGAGGCGATAATGTGTGCTCTGTGGGACTGGTGGACGAAAAGCTCGACGCGAGTATTGATTGGACAGAGGTGAAGGGATCGGCGATAGGAGGCATCAAACACGTTTGAACGTTCTTCATTCACTTCTATTTCTGCCTTTTTCTTCCTTTGGTGGTGGATCTTTACTTCCTGTCTACTTCGACATTGTTTTTTCTTTAATCTCCCACTTCACAGTACGAGCATGCTGCGTCCGGGAAGTAAAACGTGCTTGGGCATGATGACAGAGCTACCATGGCACAGGAATGGCGTCTGATGGCGTTTATAGGGCTTGGCTGAGTTGCATTGGTTGCCTTCTTTGATTTTAGATTGATTTGCATTAGCAGATGCTTGGTAGTGTCGGGACAATGCTGGAGCGAGAAATCGTTGAGAGCAGGGTGGTAGAATATCTAGGCATGGAATCTGCGCGAGACACGATGTGTTCAATGGAATTTCAATTTCTTATGCACTCGTTCTTCTCTATACTCTGTCTTCTGCTTTCACTACTACTACCCAAAGACTCGCCTCATCCACACCTCCTTGAAGATGTCATGGCCAGGTGATTTGATAAGCCGTTTCACTCTATTGCCTTTAAGTACGCTCATCCAAGCCATAGTGTCGCCTGAAACGCTGTCATTGGCCAGGACGTCAGGGTCCTCGCGAGGGTCTACTGAAGCCAGGGCCGCTTTCTCGGCAGGCTTAACTCGAAGTCTGTTGTCCACGACGTGCATGCCACGCGTCCATTGACCAGAGGTCTCAACCCTGATGTCTTCAAGCTTCGACGGAAAGCTCCATCGGGGATCGTCGTGAGTCAACATGTACCAGACTGTGAGAGGATCGTGCAAGGAGAGCCCGGGTTCGTTGCCATCACCTAACATCTTCTCGATTTGTGCGAATGAGCCTTCGATGAAGTGTGACGTCCATATGGCAAGAGGACTGCCTGCATCGAGGTACGGCCGGATGGTTTCGGCGAAGAAGGTCTTGGTGATAAGATGGGGCGTGGTGATGTCCAAGGGAGCAAGAGTCAGTTTCAGCTGTCGGGACAACTGGGCTGGGTAAGTCGGAAGGGTAGACATGTTCTGGGGAAGAGGAGGCATGGTTGAAGAGGGCGTGTACGAAGTCAGCGCATACACGCGCGCTGCGGCAATGGCATCAGCATAGCTGTTAAACTCAGCCACGGGCGTGACATTGCCCTCCACGTTGACTGCACCGCCCATGACGACAAGCTCCTTGACCCGGAGAAACGTCTCGGGATCCTCGGCAGCAGCGAGGGCGACATTAGTGAGAGGGCCAACTGCACAGATGGAGACGGTGTCAATAGGATTTTCTTTGAGGATCCGTAGCATCTCCTTGTGAGCCGGCACTTTCGAGGGCGTGAAGAAGCGACAGAACGAGTCGGCATCTACTAAAGCGCTGCCATCATCCTGGAACAAGTCCTTCCAAGTCTCAGCAGGGCTCAAGTGCGGATGAGCCTCGTGGACATTGTGCAGGCCGTCAAGGCCGTCTCAGGGTAAAGTTAGTCACATCATTCAAGAAGAATTCCTTGCCCTTCCCTTGCAAGCTTCCCGCATGTGGATGATACGTACGAAAATAGTCAGCCATAAGGCACTCGTCCTCCAGGGGATGCTCTGGACCAACAGCAACCAAGGGTTTGCTTCTTTTCATGGCCTCATAACCCTCAGGCCTGCCGGTGGACTTCCTCCATTCCAATTCCCTTTCCAGAACATGGAACATGGCAACTACGTTGTGTAGACAACTAGATTGAGCGGCAGGGCCGGGAAAGTATCAACAACACATGGCAATTATCATGATAATTGGATAGAAGTATTGATAGAAGTAGTTGTACACAATGAATCGGAGATATACGCAGAAACAACCAGATTGATGTCGCAAAGCAAGCTTACCTGAGCAGCGGAACGTTACCATACGTCACAGACACCATCGCCACATCGAGTTCCTCGGGAGAAGCGCTCAGTGCGAGAAGCAAGGCCATGACATCGTCGACTCCTGAGAAACAACAAATTAGGAACAATTATATGCAGAGGCAGAGGGAAAAGGGCAGAAATGGAAGTCGAAATGAATAGTTGGTTGCCTTGTGCCTTGCCGTGCATCGTGTGTTTAAGTCAAGGTGCGCATCATACCAGGGTCGGTGTCAATGATGATTTTCTGAGGCGCCATTTCGCCGTGGCAGACACGACAGATCAGTAGAAACGAGATTGGATGTCGAGATGCACAAGGCCGGTTGAACGACGCTGATCGCTGTCAATTGTAGACTGTACCTAGGTAGTCAATTTGACGCAAACGCCGCTTGAGCCTGTGTAAAGTTTAAATGTACGCCACTAGAACAAGTGAACGCCTTAACTCCGTACCTGGACCGAGCTTACGAGTTACAACGCACCACGTAACTTTGCAAAGCGGGCGCTTGACTGCTGCTGGCGCCCAGCCTGGCGGCTGCTTTGACGGCGCCGCGAGCTAAGGCTACGATATACATAGCGCGACAAGGCTACGCAGTACAGCAGGTATTTATGTACATAGGTACATAATTGGCAATTCCGCAGCTTTCTGCACCCTAAGTTTATACTCCGTAGAAAACATATCGCGTGACGGGTCAATGTCTAATAACTCATTCGTAATGAAATCAAATATGCACGCCCATTTGTATTGTACAGGACATACGTGCGCTGGACACAGTCTTGCTACTTGGAGCCAGGTCCGCGAAAGCAGGTCTTTATATTTCTATCCCCGGTGCACATAGGGTGGCAGCCACGCATACTGCTTCTCAGCTGACTCGGCTTTGACTTCTTTCTAGTGGCAGGGTGAAGCTGTACATACTTGAGTAATAGTGCATGAAGGCGTGATTGGTCGCCAGCAAATCCATGCGTTAAATAAGATAGCCCTGTGCTTTTCGATTGTGCATTTGCAAGTCGATCATGGTACCAGAACGATCTTCAGGCGTGGTGCATACGTTGAATGAAGACTTTCCCGAACCACTTGCCGTCTTTCTCTTCAGGTGGACGCCATAGAATTAGATACCTACTATATATGAGTCGAGGTCGTTCCCTTGCGCCTTTCTTCCCTTCGGTTAGGAGGTATGTACGTCCGGGGCTGCTTCTTCGTACTGTACACCACAGCTTGTGCCAGCTTGGCTACTTGCCTGGTTCCATGTGGCAACCTGGCCTAAACACTCTTGAACTTGTTGCTAAACCGTTTTGGGCCATTCAGAGTTCACACATTCAAGGACTTCCATCTCACACCACTGCAAATTATTTTCTCCCTTCCTTCTTCCACTAGGACTACTTGCTTCACTGCACCAGGCGGCTTCCATTGATAAAAGCCACGCGTCCCCGCCCTCTCCCACTGCAATACAATTTCTTCTTCTTCTTCTCAAGCTCCCTCTATGCCTCTCTGCCAAGGCTCAACCCCCACTATCGCCCCCTGATCCAAGAGGGATCAGGTCATTCCATCATCCTCATATTCTCAACAAGACACGTCCGCAATTAGTCAAGCTCATCAAAACTTCGCGCTTACGTTGAGTGTTAAATCTCGTACTGTTGCCTCTCCCTCGACAGAAAGTGTTCGCGACAGGCGACACGAACGACGTCTTCTAGTCATTTGTTTATCCGCTGTGCAGCGCCATTCGATTTCCGTCATCTCAGGCTATCGACTTCCTGCTCCGAGAGCGCAGACTCTACCCATTTCCATGTCGAGAATGACAGAAAGCGACATGAACTATCTCTACACGATCGGCGGGTATGCCGCTGTTTTTGGAGTCGGCTACGCCGCCTACCGTATCTCGACTCGCAAAGAGAACAAACGAACACCGAACAATTCGCCCAAGGGCGTCAAGGCGAAGAGTGCGCAACCCGAGCCTCGAAAGGAGGACAGAAAAAAGAAGCAGCGTCTGGAAAACTTTGCCTCGGAAGCACAGGAAGCTGCCAAGGCGAAAGCGAATGTCGCAGACGATGCCGCCCGGCCAAGGCCTGCAGTCGACGATACCTCGGACGACGGTGTTGATAACCGCGAGTTTGCAAGACAGCTAGCCAAGGCTAAAGAGGGTACTAAGTTTGCCAGCAAAGCTGAGGGCTCTAAACGCAGAGAAAAATCAATCAAGCAATCCCGAGCAAATAAAATCAACAATGCACTTGTCGACATCAAGCCCTCGGATGCTAGTGCGCATGCAGATGCGGACGATGACCAGTCTCCCACAGACTCCCCTGAGATCCTGGCCGCTGATGTCGCTGGGGTGAGTGACATGCTTGAACCAGCCCCAGCCGGTCCTTCTGTCCTGCGCATCACCGATGCGGACAAGGTCAAGGAGAAGAAGTCCAAGGCTACCAAAGCCCCCGAAAAGACGGAAACCAAGAAACAGCGCCAGAACCGAAAAAAGGCCGAAGCCGCCAAGGAAGCCCGAGAGGAGGCAGAAAAGGCGCGCAAGACGCTGGAGGAAAAGCAGCGTCGTGCAGCTCGCATCGCTGAGGGCCGGCCGGCCAAGGATGGATCTCAGTCCATGGCCACGAACGGAGCTAACATATGGACCAATGGGGCTCCCAACGAAACCCAGGTAAAGCTTTCTAGCCATGACGAGATTCTTCATCAACCTTTGGACACACAGGTGCAAGCGGCGGGTTCCACTGCTTCTCCTTCCGAGCAGTCAGCCGTAGCCAAGCCCAAGAACACTTGGATGTCTTCTCTACCCTCGGAGGAAGAGCAGATAGAGATGCTCAAGGACGAAGGCGATTGGAGCACAGTCCCGACTAAGGCCTCTAAGAAGGCCAAGAAGTCGATCGAATCAGTGGAAGATGTAGGCAAGCGACCTGCTGCTCAGCCCCAACAGGCCGCTAAAATTGGCACTTCTCAGAGCTTTGGTTCTTTCTCTGCCCTGAAGGATGACGCAGCCACCGAGGAGGCTGAAGAAGAGGAAGAGTGGGATGTCTGATTCTTCTGTGCAATAAAGTCGACGCCCATCGTCAACATAACGTCAACCTTTTTTTCTACCTAGCAGACCAGACCCTCTTTGTTTGTGGCTCGAGAATGCACTTCAAGAATTTTTTCCTTTTTGGTTCTGTATATCAGCAAGGGTCCTTTCGCGGTCTTCGATCGCCTCTTCCCATTTTCACTTCCGTCTTTTAACTATTTGTTTTTATTTCCTTCGTTTTTAATTATTTTGTGCTATGCCGTTTTGTTCACTGCCTCAGCCGATGGCACAAGTGAAGCCAAAAATGAAACACCAAAAAAAGAGGGAAGGAGAAGAGGAAGAAGAGGAAGAAGAGAGAAGAAGAGAGAAGAAGAAAAGGAGAAGAAAAAAGGAGGGATCAGATGGAGCCGCAGAATGGGTGAAATAGGTGTCGTGTCACTGTGTGTGAGCTGAATACGGGGGAATAACTACGAGTTCCCGTGAAGATGTCCGATGGAGACGAGGCTGTTATTTGGATGGTTGTTTTTCACCAGCTGAGGAACGCACAACTGGGAGCCGGCGATGCGAAAGAGCATATGGGTCTATTTATGTCAATCAATGTTGGCCTGCCGGCAAAGCAGGCATGTTAAGATTTGAATTTGGCAGAGAAGAGAATGGCAAGGAGAGGAAGCGGGGCTGCATCCCCCATGGGCAGCATAGGTAGCTGTTGAAGGGATGCTGTTCGAGTGTGTACGTAACGTAGGCTTATCAACGCCAGGCGGAAGAAAACAGAGATGTTTTCTGTTTTCTAAACAAGGTCCCGGAACGACTCTCGTATTGCGTGAACTGTGATGTATGTACTTACTAATTACCTATGCTTTTGATCCAGGGATCGGAAAAAAATCCCTAATAAAGGAACGACCGCTGGCAGGTTCAGCTTCAAGGCTCGAGCCAGACTCCAGGAGTCCAGAGGAGACCATGGGCAGGGGGGTCTCGAAATGTGGCGGCCGTCCAGCCGCACGGGGCTCCTCATGCGTTCCGATTCACCGTCCTGCCCGGCCGGGTCCCCGACATTGGCCTCCTGCCAATCGTCACCGGTGGTCCCGCGTGCAGCACAAGCGCATCATCAATCGCTCACATGCATTGGTATCATCAGTGGTATGGGGGGGGGGGCGGGGTTTGCCCCCTTAGCAGCCCCTCGCACCCCGTGTACGGTGTGCCCGTGCAGTGGCTGCATCCTGCCATTGATCCTCCTTCGAGCCTCCGCGGTCCTCTTTCGTAGCCGTTACATGCCCTGCCTTTTCTGGGTGTACATAGGTAGCTGAGGCTTTCGTAAGCCCAGTCAAGCCCGGTATGACAAAAATCGTTTGCTGACGCATTATCACCTACGCAGCTACGCAGCATGCGCTGCAACTGCAAGCAACTTGCACTGAGCCCCTGTCTCCCAGCCGAGACCCTGGGCAGGGGGGGCACTGGGGAATGGGGATCGGGGCAGGTGGGCCGTGGCCAACTTGGGCTGATGGTCCCCAGCCACTGGCAGCTGTTCCCGGCGTTCGTTCCCTCTACTCTCCCGCCCAGCGGCCCAGCGGCCGAAACAAACAGCGTCTTTTGCCCATCTCACTTGTCGACTCCTCTTTCATCGTTTCGTTCTTCGGTCCCTTCATGCTTGTGAGATCCGGGCGCCAGATACACTGGCTCCTTTCTTTGTTAAGCCTTCTTCTATAGTATATCGCTTGCAGCTACCACCGCTCTGTTTCTACCTGGCACATCCTCCCGCTAATTGAACAGGGTTTCGACCGTTCCAGTTTGTCTACCAACCCCTTTCCCCTTCTACATAGAGAAGAGACACCCACCACCTTCGCCCTTGTCTCTTCCTTGGCCCGACGGAACAATATCACATCACATTTCCAAAACTGTACCGAATCGAGTTCCGGCACGTTCACGGAGTAATTGGATGTGACGGTGGTTTTTCCGATTGCTTTTAGTCTTTCACCCCCCTAGAAAAAGAAGAAGTGAAAGAAGAAGTGAAAGAAGAAGACAAAAGGAAAGATAGAGGAAAGGAAGATAGACCCGCGTGCATCAGCAACTATCCGAAACATCGCCTGTCCCCCACTCGCCTCATCGAAGCGACCTCCTTGTACGTGGAGAAAGTCTTGTTTGTCTTCACGGCCTCTCATGTACTCGAGCACGGTGCGGCTCAAGTTGAGAAAACGATCAGAATTGACGCAGAGGTTCAGTGCCCCGACCGTATCTCCACATCAATGTCCCTTCCTGTTGCCTTTCAGTCCGCCGTTTTCTACTTTCTCGCCTGCACACCATGTGCTAAAGTCCGCCACCGACAAAAGGCCAAGTCGCAGGCGAAAAAGGAGAGAGAGGAGAAGGCCAAGATTGAATCAGAGCAGCCTGGCCTCTATCGACATCCATCGCCCTTCAACACGAACCCATACTGGCAAGATGATATCAATCTGGGTCCCAGCTTACCCAAGAAGGCCGTCAGCAAAAATTCAAGTCAAAGAGGACTTACCAGTTCGGACCGAGAGAGTGTAGCACTTAGCATGTCCGAGCACACCACCGTTGGAGATAGCCGAACTCGATTCACCGATAGCGCCACGACCATGCCACTCGATGCCATCTCAGAAGACTGGAACCGACGGCGTGGCTATCAAAGAGAAGATGAGGAGCTTTGGGGCCAATGGTCAGGGCTCGGTGCCGGACCACCCAGCAAGTTGTTGGATGCCTTTTCTAAAGCCCGCGACTCTGCTGGACGTTTGATTGAGTCAACCCTTGGAATTGAGAAGGAGATCACTGATCAGGAACGACGCGATTTTTACCTTTCACCCAAGAACCCTCCAGTCAACGAGTACCACCCCCCCGTGGTGAGCAGCAAACCACCGCATAGGGATGCTTGCCAATGGATGTTGCAGCCTCCCCCTTCCGCCAAGGTTATGGAGGGCAAAGTGCCCGTCTCTCGCGCTGTTAGCTGCGCGAGTAAATCGAGCGGCAGAACGTTGACTAGTGACGACGCCAACATTGGACGCAAGCTACGTGAGAAGATGGTGAAAGAAAGACTGAGGAAAGAGAGCAACCCTACCGAGGTCGAGTTGATTGAATCTCTGTTTGCAACGCGTAGCAGTACGTCTATTGGACACATTCGGACTCGCAGCTTATCCTTCAATGAGTCGGATGATTCTGTCGACGCCAATCCCTTTGAGCGTCGTCGGAGAAGTCGGCTCATGCCGGTTGCTGCTCCACCTGGGATCGAGTCAGACGACGATAGCGAGCCTATCCGCTCAATACAAGTGTCCAAGATAGTAAGTCATACCGGTGGCATCGTGGGCTATGCCGCGCAACGGCCGAAATTGGCAACCATTCCCAGTATGGATGGCAGCGCTACTATCCGCGCGCCCTCCAAAAAAGCTGGTAGGCGGCAAAAATCAAACAGGAGTCGAAACAATATCTGGGTAGACTCTCCCGTAGGAGACGATACCGACTAAGAGCAGTTTGAACAGACTTGTAGGCGTTTGCGGGATATTTTTATTGCATCATTACGGAGTTAGGTCTTTGATCCTTTCTTTTTCATCGCCGGTGTTGTTGGATCGGGGGTTTTTCAGCAATCCTATTTGATGTATGTATGTTACGTTCGGGAGCGTACTACAAGGAGTTCTCACTCGGTCGGCCTTCGCGGACTGCATTTTATTATTATTATGTTTAGACACGGCACTTCACAGCCTGCAAACATTCTCTCCATTGCTGCAGCTCAAAAGCTTGAACTGAGGAAAGAACACATGGAGCACTTTATTAAAGCCCTAAGCACATTTATTCGTCACCCATTTCATTCATCGTGTCACATCGGGTACGTAAACGATAGCCTTTGTACGTGTTTGTTGCTAGCGAGCATCGCTTAGACCTTGGCCACCTGCATCGTTCTCACAGATGCAGTCCGCCTTCTTCGCCAGTACTCAAGTCTCGCATTCTCTCTTCCGTGGCCCGCCTCAGCCCTTCGTCGTTTAGTCCCCCACCCGACGTCCCCGTGCTTCTTTGCGTTGGAGAACCCCCTGAAATGCTGTTCATCAGAAGCTCGCCATTCCGAATCGTTCCCGTCTGAAATGTCCCATCTGCCCATGAAGAATGTACCCTTTGCGTCTCCTCTGAGCGTTGCCCAGCACTCCCGTGCTGCTGATTCTGATTCTCTGATTGTATCATGACCTTCTTTGACTTTGCCTCCGTCTCCACCTCCTCCATGCTCCGAAACTCGGACCAAGACATCCCCCGTGCCTCAATTTCAGCTCTTACCATGGCAATCCGTTCAGCCATGCGCTCTATCACCATCTCGTTTTCCCTAATGGCATCTACACAGTCCTGGTCAGGCTCAGGATTCGCATTCACCTTCGCTTGACCGAGCACAACGGCAGTGCCTTGAGCAAAGGGTTGCAGTTGATCGTTCGAGTATTGCAGATGAGCTATCGAGTTGCGGATCTCGAGAACCTTGAGATGCAGCATAGAGACGGAGAGGTCTTTAAGGGCGGCGGCGAAGCGCGAGGGTGATATGGGCCGTGTGTCGGCGGACATGCTGCTAATATTTGCAGGTTGGGAGGCGGTCTCGTGTATTCCCCTGTATCTTTCCTCGGTTCCTTCTGTTAGAGATTTCTTGTGTGCGGAGTGAGAGCGTTGCGTAAGTTCATGTGAAGCCTTTTGTGTCGAGGTACTCCGTATGCAGGGACAAAAAGTGGTTGGATACCACGACAAACAACTATCAGGTAGGTACCTACATACGTAATAGAGGTACCTCTCTGGAGTCTCTGTTGAGCATGGTACATAGGTACGGAGTATGTACATACTATGGTACCTGTACCCGGTACATAGCAACGGTGGGGACTCGGGACCGAAGCCCATCCCATCATCCCATGTCGTCCTTTTTTTCCCTCCTGGTACCTCTCTGCCGACGACCTTCTAAATTCGCGACAGCATCGCCTTCCGTCGTTGAATGCGGCTGGTCTTTGCCCGCTCACATATGCCGGCGGGATGAACGTGCTTTCCATTAGCTATGCGCCGTGTGCTCTCCTGAGGGCGGCGTCTCGCCGTGTCGCGACAGCAGCGGCGACGACACCGACGCTCAAAGTCAAAGATGAGCTCCGATTCGGATCGCGATGGCTCTCCAAAAGCAGCGCATGGTCGATTTCAAACGAACAATCCTCTCCTTTAAAAGAAAGAATAACACGTGCACGTTCTGTTATTCGCCTGACGCAACGCCGTCCGTCCCGCCTCGGGCGTCGAACGATCTTCTCAGCGTCCAAGTCCAACATTATCCGCCAATACGAATATCTTCCGAAAGACTATCGCGACAATGTCGGGCTCCAGTTCAACGATCAGGATCTCTCTGACGAGGATATCACCCACATCTTCGGACGAGGTTTCGATTCTACGACAGGTAATCACCTATTACGAATCCTTCACGGTCGACGGGTGGCGGGTACACTGGAAGATCCAGCGTATGCGGAAAGCACGGCAAAGTTCACTCCACAGCTCATCGATAGTGGCCTCAAATACCTGCGGGAAAAGGTGCCGGTCAATGAACTGCTGAATGCGGGGCTAAGGGCAGAGGATGAACTAAATCAGATGGATCAGGAGACAGCGCGACGAGAGGCGCAGGAGAGGCGGGACCAAGGCATCTATGACGAGAGCACCGATGTGCTCCTCGATGTACCGGAAGACCCAGTGTACGGACGAAGTGAACTGGACAAGATTCGAGCACGAAACATCGCCCGTCAAAAGGCCTTGGATCGCGCAGCGGAAGAGAAGCGCCTGGCGCGCGAAGCCGAGCAAGCTGCCAGTGGTGCTGGACCATTAGTGAAAGCTGAAGAGGGCCGTCGAGCGATTACGAATCCAAAGGTTGCCGAGTACTACCTGAAAGCACAATCAGATCTGCAGGAGCCGCCTGAAATGAAAGCGTGGGAGCGAATCTTACCGTCTGCGACCGTGGTGGCGCTGGTTCTCGGTTTTCTCGGCGCCGTTGCCATGGTGTACGAGGAGCCGATGCCACGATACCGGCTCCTTCGCGACATTTCTACTGCGCATGCTACGGTTGGGACTGTCATCGCTCTCAACGCACTGGTCTTCCTGTGTTGGCGCATCCCGCCTTTCTGGGCCTTCTTCAACAAATACATGATCACCGTCGTCGCCACCATAAAGCCTGCCACGCTCTTTACATCTACAATTTCACACAGCCGGCTTACCCATTTGCTCTCAAATATGCTTCCGCTGTGGTTCGTTGGCACGGCTGTTCACGAAGAACACGGTCGCGCCGAGTTCCTCGCCTTATATCTCGGCTGCGGAGCTCTTGGATTCTTTGGCAGCCTGGTCACATACACCATGCGCGGCTGGCTACACGTCACTTCACTTGGTGCCTCGGGCGCCACGCTGGGCCTCTGCGCCGGATACTTCTGGGAACATCGCAACGAAGACTTCCGCATATTAGACTTGCTGCCGGATGGATTGAAAGGAATTATACTCCTGGCCCTGCTAACAGCGGTGCAGATCGCGGCGTTTGGGAGAACGGCCAAGTTGCAAGTGGATATAGCATCGCATGTGAGCGGCATGGTGGCGGGAATCCTGGGCAGAGAGATCTTGAACAAGTTGGAAAGATGGAGGGACGGGAGTGACAAGGTAGCGAGCGCGAATTAGGTATTGAGGTTCTCGGTGCGGGGGAACTAACGGTCTCTTTAGATGAGAGGGAAGATCAAGTGGCTTGGGCCCAGGGCAGCGGACGAAGGACATGATGTGGTGATGTACAATAGAATCGGGTCGGGCATCTTCACATGGGCGTTGCATGGTATGTGTTTTGGGGACGTATATTCCAATGGACGATATCAACTTTTTCTTGAGAGGTGAGTTTGTTCGTGAAAAGGCCAGTATGGTTATGAGTAAAAGCAGACCGCCGCGTATGCTTTATGGAACGGCAGTCGTACTTGCTTTGATACCTGCCTTTGTAGAGTTGTAACTTGTGGTGAGAGATAAAGCCTGAATACATTCTTCATCCTGGTGTGCAATCCGAAAACCGTATTTTGTGTTGGAGAATGGGAATGGTTGATTGTACATATGCACATGCACCATTTGCCATTGTGAGGTATTCTGTAATAGGTATGGTGACGCCGTGGGCGAAGGGACGAAGCTGGGGGGTTCAAATGCGCTTGGCCAGTCAGAAGCTGAGCTATTGGGGATTCAACGAGAGCCAATCATTTCGCCAAGCTTTCATGACTAGGTACATTGTAGCTCAAAGCCATGAGAGCCTCTAGTGTGAAGAAATGCAAGAAGAAATGGCTTCGCTTCGCTTCGCCACCTCAATAATAATCACCTAAGCAATGATGCCATGCAAACTGCACGGCGGCTTTGATGGCGGGCGGTCTTTACGGAGTACATACTTCTTAAGAAAAATAGGTACATACGGAGTACCTAGGTTTCTAGGTACCACCTCCTGCTATGTATGCAAGGTATGGTTTGTCTCCTCGGGAACGGCAATTAGGTATGTACCTACCAGGTACATACTCCGTATGATACGTACATACAAAGGTTCAACTTGGCTATCACTTATTACGCATTACGATCTTTGTGTCCGAGGAGAAGTCATCGTGACGAAATTGACAGAGCAGAAAGAAGAACCGTACCTAGCTACATAGGCTGGAGCATCATCATGGCTGTTTGCTGTATGAAAGTCATACGAATGTATCTAGTATTGGTATGTACAGAGTGCACCCACGTAGATCTTTTTTCGGCCTGCCCAGTGCTCGCAGGCCGCAACGTCATCGTAATAATAAGGGCATTATGTACGCATATCATACTCCGTACCTCTTATCATGGGTCATGGCCATGGCCCACATTGGCCTTGTGTTGTTGTGTTTTCATGGTATGTATTTTACTCCGCACAAGTGCCTGCAGGCAGGCAACGCAGAGCCGGCCACGGTCTCACAGACAAGCCGCCAATGCCTCTTTTATCCTTAATTACCTACCTTTTACTAGGTAGGTAGGTACCTCTTGCCGCCCCCCCATCTGACCGACTTACTCCGCTTGTCTCGCCAAATGCCACCAAAAGTGACGGGTCGGACGTCGATTGCACAAACATCGTTCATGCCCCAATTCGAAATCTTCATCTTGTCACGCCCAATACATTTGACACTCTTAGTATTGGACTTGATGAAAGGTAGACTCGATAATTGAGAACGCGACACCGTCACCGCCCGATAACCACGCCGTTGCAAAGAACTCGATCAGTCAATCAGAGCAAAACGCTTCTCCATCCGCGTCATGATTTAACACTGGCTTGCTACTCCGTGTCGCCTCCAAAAGACACGTTTTCCTGCCGGCTTCTTAATCACTTGAGCGACGCTACTTCTTCCGCAACTCTCAATCCCAAGCGCGATTGCTCAGAGCCTACTTCTGGTCTGCCATAGTTCTTACTTACCTAAGTACCTACATCTATTCTGGTTACGCTGCATCCGCAAATTGAACGGAATACCACCATGGACTATACGGCGGCTCTATCGCCGGATGTGACAACTTCACCAGCGCCATCATTTTCCTCCTCGCCGCTATCTCACCTTTCGCAGACGCCCTCTCTGTCCTCTCCCCCTCCGTTGTCCTCCTCGTCCGATCACACGCCCGGCATGACACCAGGCTTCGCCGACCGATATCCATCGCCTTCCTCTATTGCGGCGTCAGCGATGTCAAGGACACGATCCTCCAGTGATTTGGACGAGGGCGAGCCTGTCGATCACAGCCCACGGCCCGCCAAGAAGAGACGCATTACGCCTCCCCGCGAGCGCACCACCACATATCTTGACTTGCTCAAGTCTCACGAGGAGCTTACTCACGAAGATAGTTCCCACATGGAAAGATTGCTCAAGGCGCTTCGTAAGAAGAAGAAGATCGTGGTTGTGGCTGGTGCTGGCATTTCTGTCTCGGCTGGAATACCTGACTTTCGCTCGGCAAATGGCCTCTTCGCCACGCAGCGAAACCAGCACAAGGTCAAGGCGTCGGGGAAGCATCTTTTTGATGCTTCTGTCTACAAACATGAAGAATCTACGTCATCTTTTCACAACATGGTGAGAGAAATGAGCGAAATGAGTAGAAATGCCCAGCCTACTCCATTTCATCATTTTTTAGCCTCACTGGCTCAGGAAGGACGCTTGCTGCGACTCTACTCACAAAACATTGACTGCATCGACACATCTATGAAGCCATTGCAGACGCAGATTCCATTGGAGCCCAAAGCTCCTTGGCCAACCACTGTTCAGCTGCATGGAAGTCTCGACAAAATGGTGTGTACTAAATGCGCAGATATTCAGCCATTTGACCGTGATCTCTTCGAGGGACCAGAGGCTCCTTTGTGTGTGTCTTGCAAGAATCTCGATGAGGTGCGCACAGCTCACGCCGGTAAGCGAAGTCACGGTATCGGACGCCTCAGACCTCGCTTTGTGTTGTACAATGAGTTCAATCCGGATGAAGAAGCCATCGGCAGCATCATGCGCGCTGATCTGAGGGCGCGGCCAGATGCGGTCCTGGTGGTTGGCACCACACTCAAGGTTCCAGGCACTCGCCGACTTGTCAAAGAAATGTGCCAGGTCACTCGGGGCCGCAAGGATGGACTCACCGCATGGATTAATATCGATTCGGAACCCAAGGTGCCCGATTTCAAAGATTGCTGGGACTTCGTCGTAAAGTCAAAGTGTGACAACATTGCCAGACTTGCAGCACTGCCACCGTGGGATTGCAAAATCGGTGACGACTACCTCTTGTCAAAGGAACAAGAACGACAACAAAACCCGACTCCTCCGTGCAAGATCGAACGGTTGCTGGACGGAAAGCCACGCGACGTGGAAAACGTGCAGGCAATTCCCACGCCTTGCGCGAGCCCTTCGCGCGCTCTTCAGGATGCTCTTCCTCCGACTCCGCCTTCTCGCCCACCGCGGAAGCCGCTTCCACAGCCAAAGTCAAAACAGACCACACTCTCTTTTGGAGGCCAGCAATCAAAGCTTACAAAGCCTGTCAAAGTTGCCAGACGCGTTGGCGGAAAACCCAAACAACCCGTCAAGGCTCAGCCTCCTTCCCTCAACCCACTTGTGCAGACATTCAAGGCATCCAAGATTGTGGTCCCCATCGACGACGCTGCGAAGAAGAAGAAGCTTTCGGGCCGCTCACCCTTGCCAGATCGCAAACCGCTCAAAAAAGAATCAAAGGCGGCTTCAACCTCGCCATTGCCATCCCGCGTCGGCATGGCTGCCCAAGATGTCCCTGTTATGGATGCCTAGCCGAAGCCGCCAACAAGTCGGACCAGACCGGAGCACGGCCCGCCAATCGATACAATCTCCTCAGTTCCGTGTCCAAAAATATGCGCAACTTAATCAATGTGGCTTGAATGCGCCATCTTTCCCAATAGGTCCCCAGACCAAAAGAAGGGAGTTCAACGCAAAGTGCATTCAAGGAGTTCAATCGACGAGACAATATCGAGAGTCATAATAGCCTCGCCCATGTCATTTCGTCAGGTGTTTGGGAGCAATTATGTCTGGGCCCTATCTGGGAATTGTACTGGGCTGCAGAAGAAACGGGGTTCTTCTGATGATTATACTTCTATGCGTATGTACTTCTCTTTTGGCCGGATTGTCTCTAGTCACGCTACTCTTGAGAGAGTATGTCATATACCGAGTCATCATTGCGTAAGGTTGTTTTTATCAATTTCGTTCAGATTATCACATCGTTCACTACTGTAATATAGCAGACGAGCGGTCGGATGGTGTATGTACATTACGTGAATTAGTATTTTGTTCACCAGTCGTCGGCATTCATCTATTGTACGGACGACATTACAATTCAGATAAATATGAATAAACAGCCCCGTTCTGTCTGGCTCAAAAGAGATGTGAAATCGTCCTCGTGACTCTTCCCGGCAATTCTTTGGAAAGAAGGAGAATCAGATGGCATTATAAAGAGGCATACAACGGGACTTCGCTGGTCGTCGCAAAGTCCAACTGTTAATCTAGCGCTTGTGATCCTGTACATCACATGCTATAATCGCGTACCGTGCTATGACCCCCTTTGTTCTGCTTCTCGATTTCCCTGCCATACGGTACACCATACTGCTGCTCAACAACGCGGCCAGGACACCAAAGCTGTCACTTTTTTCTCATCTTTAGAAGTATCCGCGCTGCACAACGCGATCACCCTTTTCTGACTCCTAACTTCTCTAGCCCGCCATTGACGTGTATCTTTGGCCGCTTCAAAAGGAATCCTCGCGAATATATAGTTACTGATTCTTCCCACAATCAGTCAAAAGCCTTTTCTTGCCTCCGCAACTCCGTCGACCCCATTCAGAACATATTCGGCGACCATGCTTACAGGCAGCATTCGTCTGTCTTTTTGGAGCTTATTCTGTGATGCCTGACGAAGGGGTATTCGCTTCCTCTGCTTCCTTCGCCCGGCTGATATGTCTTTTCATAAGGGCCACCTCTACAGCTAGAATCCGAGTGTCACGAAGATAACGTTCAAGATCACGACCGAAATCCTCAAGAGATGGAATGCCGTCACGTAAGGAAGTCCTAAGTCTTTCAGCAACCTCGAGTATCTCGCTGGGTTCCATAGGTGTTGAAGAATCCGAAGAAGGCGGCGAGGAAGATGTATGGACGACAGCCCTTTCTCTCATAGTTTGTAGGACCGAACAGCTGTTCACTGGCCAGATTCCGGTCTTTTGAAATGCAGAGAGTATTGTGCTGCTCCTCAAGACTTGTTTGCGAACTTCTTGGATCATTTCTATGAATTCTAGCTTTGTGATCTTTTTGGCGATACCATCACGCACAACAAAGTCTAATGCCTTGGCGCGATAGCCCTTTAACGGCTGGAAGACCACCGCATCCAGCGGGTTAAGAAGATGCGTAAGTTGCGGTGGCAATCCAAAGGGAATGATATTGTGCGCTTCACAATATAAAGTGGAATCAGCTGTGTGAAACGGTCCGTGGGCATCAATGGTCAGGAGGCGTTTTGAACTTGTAGAAGGTGCATAGGTAGTAGGTACTCGTCGAAGTGTAGTATCCACTCGAGGGTGATCTCCTTATCTGAGTACTCTTGTGTTGCCCAAGGAATAAGAGTAACATCTTTCAGTTCAGGCCGGCCATACCAATCTCGCTTTACTTGGCCGCCGGTAAAGATGAGGAAGGCAGGAATACATTTGCCAACAGCCGAAATACATAGCTTCAATTGATACTGCAGATTCGCGATTCTGAGACATATTCAAGAGAGGCTTTCTCTTCCGCTTACTTACGATAAGCTGATCCTTGCCGACTTCTATGCGAAGTGTGAGGCGGTTTCGCGGCACTTCGAATTGCCGCGCTACCGCTGCGACTTGTGCATTCGGAGTTGCCTCTAGATACTCCAGGGCCCTTTGTGTACGTATCTCAACTTCCGGCGAAGTCATAACTGGCTATTCAAAGCCTGGAGTAATAAAGTTCCGCGGGAAGAGGGGAACCTGCGGTTTGTGCAATGTTGCATTTGTGTTACAAAAGCGTCTAGGTAGGTAGGTACCTATGTAGGTACATACGGAGTACGGAGTACCTATGTAGAAACGGGACCAGGTGTACCAGGTAACTAATATAACAAGGTACGGTCCTACAGCCTACAGGCTACAGCACTGCAGGTACATATGTATGTACCTATGTATATGGAGTACAGTACTCCGTACTCCGTACATGGTACCTGGTTTGAACGATACTCGGGTAAACGACGATATCCTCGCCTGACCGATAATTTTTCAATCTTGATTGATTTTGTTATGGGAATAACGATAAGCCTCGCTATAGTGATACTGATAGCGGTTCGCCCAAAAATTGGCTGATATCGTTCAAACGAGGTCAGATACCCCAAAATCCGCCCCACAATTTTCCGTTTCCTCACACAAATCTTGCATGGGACTCGGGAGTCGGGACTCGGGACTCGGGACTCCGGGAGTGACCACTGACCGGATACCGGCCGGTCTCATTGAGTCAATTCAGGGCAAAACAACGGCCTTTCTTACCACCTCAACGCCAGCCGTTGATCCGCGTCGTTTGAATGATATATAGAATTCAACTTTAGAGCCATGAATGAGAGAAACTCACGCATATATGTCTCACTTCAACGTCGTGGGGAGGGTCACCACTACGTGACTCAATGTATGTTCAGCGCGAAGCTTGTGGATATGTGTTGTACGCATTGTGCTTTGCATTTGCAACGTTCCATGTAGGTAAAAGGCTTACAGGGCCAATGCTCCGACTCTGCTCAGCTTCTACTCGGGAATGAATCTGCATCTTCATGGCCAACAACATCTTTATCATACATTCTATGTTCTCATGACACAGTGTTTCAATATAGGGTAGGCATCACGTGACGGAATTCGAGCCACGTGACCTACCTCGAGCCAACGATCGTCGATAACCTCAGTTTATTACTAACTTAAAGTTTTAACGATGGCCGCAAGGCCCATCATTAGGTACATAGGAAGAATCGTTTGTATGCGTGTGCTGGGCTTCGGGGCTATGCCACTCGATATCAACAAAGGGACGACTCAGACCGTAGACGAGTC
The DNA here is from genome assembly GCA_018360345.1 of Claviceps sp. LM84 group G4. Classification (NCBI taxonomy): domain Eukaryota; kingdom Fungi; phylum Ascomycota; class Sordariomycetes; order Hypocreales; family Clavicipitaceae; genus Claviceps; species Claviceps sp. LM84 group G4. The sequence continues at coordinate 18,211 of SRQH01000219.1, read as the reverse complement.
ATGGTGATGGAAGAGCCGATGCGGGGTGAAGATGCGGTCGGCCCATTGGTGGCTCGATATCTTTTGCCACTCCGTACATTCAGTGACTGCATGTTGCACCCTACGGAGTACATTAGAATTCATTAGTTGCAACCTGCGTCTGCGACCTGTATGAGGGCTTCATGAAGGCGCATTGTTTATCGGCCTCTTGTCTAACCTAAGCATTCCCGGCCACGAAGCCCGCCAATTACTTCGCATTGCGCTGCGACTAATCGCAGCAAATCATTCTCTTATCGCTGTTCCGTCCGCCATATTTTGAATTCTTGTTGACGACATCCGATCATGCCCTCCGCCGCCAAGCCACGTCGTTCTGTTTCCTCACGAAAGTCAGCCTCCGCGAACCCCTTGACCAAGAAACCTGCAAAACCGAACGCCAGCATTCTAAGCTTCTTTCAAAAAACACGGCGCCCTGAAGAATCTCTCTTTGTCGGAGCAGTAACCGACATCGCTTCCAGGGATGAGGATATTTACGACCGTGATAACAAGTGCCGCTTCAACGAATCGTCCTCTCCGAATAAAAAGAGGAGATTAAGTCACGAAGTTCCGACGCTGCAAGAGACTAGCGATGCTTCAACCGGGGCAAACAGTCCTAACGTTGCCGTGGACAGTCTTATGGTCACAATGAAGCCAATCAAGCCGCGACTTAACGTGCCCTTCGTCATAGACTCAGAGAGTGAGGACGACAACGAGGACCGAGATCGAAGTGAAAGCCAGCACCAAAATTTCTCAGCCGACAGCAGCAAAGAGGCCGGGCTTACAGCAACAAGGCCTTACGCTAATGCCGTCTCTGGCTCTGTCCAGCTCGAAAATGCAGACCCTGAGGACTCACGTTCGAGTCCTGAGACAAAGATGGTACCCGATATTCGCAGAATGGACTCATCTTACGACCGATTTTTAGAGATGGAGAACTTGGGTGAAATGGATAATATGGACCTGGGTGGGTTTGAAGGCGAGGAAATGCGAGAGAGACGATTCATGCGCGAACAAGCACGACTAGAGGCCGAGGAAGCCGGTATGGACATCATAGAGGACTTTGGCGGTGATGATCCATTTCAAGACGATTCTGCAGCTGCTGAAAGTTGTCCCATTTGTAATGGCAGCCTGAAGAATGTCTCTTTAGATCAAGCCACGCTGCACGTCAACGCATGTCTCGATGGGAACCCGATTCCCTTACAAACAGACACGGCTCATCAAACACCCGCGCCACCGCCACCTGTTGAAGAAGTAGAAGCTGTGGAGATGAGCAAGCGGTTCGCACGTGCTGCGGTTCCGAGACCAGGTCAAGCGAATCCTTTCGATCTAGACCATGACGATGACGACGAAAGCAGCAAGAATTTCAGCAAATCAGCCTTTTCGAAACTCATGTCTAGCAAAGCAGAAGATTCTGCTTGGGCCATCGCAAGTGCGAGTGAGAATGCGTCCAGAGGACGTCCAGCATACGAAAGAACATGCCCCTTCTACAAAATCATCCCCGGATTCAACATCTGTGTCGACGCGTTCCGCTACGGTGCCGTGAAAGGATGCGAAGCATACTTTCTTAGCCATTTTCACAGCGATCATTACATTGGCCTTACAGCGAATTGGATGCATGGACCCATTTACTGCAGTAAAGTCACTGGTAGTCTGGTGAAGAAGCAACTGAGAACGGCCGCCAAGTGGGTGGTGGAATTAGATTTTGAGAAGTCCTACGACATTCCGGGGACTGGAGGCGCCACGGTAACCATGATACCGGCAAATCACTGCCCCGGCAGCTCACTTTTTCTATTCCAGAAACCTGCAGAAAAGGGCTCGAGTCGACGGCACGGCAAGCGAATCCTTCACTGCGGTGATTTTCGGGCATGCCCGGCTCACGTCAAGCACCCGCTCTTGCAGCCGGATATCAGAGATATGGCTACCGGGAAGTTGGGCCATCAAGTCATTGATATCTGCTATCTCGATACTACATATCTCAATCCAAAATACTCGTTCCCGCCTCAGAACGATGTCATCAAGGCATGTGCTGACTTGTGCGCCTCCCTATCACCAAACCCTCAAAGCGAGGACGGTCTCTGGGAGAAAAGTGCGAAAGAAGAAGGCACACAAGCTGTGAGCAAATTCTTCACAAGCGCGAGTACGAAACCGGTAAATGGAGAATGCAGGGCGCAGGCAAAGCAGCAGCCTAAGCTTGGACAACGACTTCTTGTGATATGTGGAACATATTCTATTGGCAAAGAACGCATCTGCATTGCTATTGCGAAAGCGCTCAAGACCAAGATATTTGCCAATCCAGGTAAGATGAGGATCTGCAAGCAGCTTGATGATCCAGAGCTCGCTGCGTTGCTGACGACTAATGCTGTGGAGGCCCAAGTCCACATGCAGTCCCTCATGGAAATCCGTGCCGAGACGTTGCAGGAGTATCTGGATGGTTACAAGCCGCATTTCAGCCGCATCGTCGGATTTCGACCCACGGGATGGAGCTTTCGGCCCACAAACGGCAAGCAAATAACAGCAAACACACCGCCATCCAGTATATCCACCCAGCAGCTGCTGCACGGCAAGGGCTGGAGGACAAGGTTTGCCTACAAAGATTTTGTCGCCCAGCGAGGCAGCACCAAAGAAGCCATGTGTTTCGGCGTCCCGTATTCAGAACACAGCAGCTTCCGCGAGCTGGCCATGTTCATCATGAGTTTAAGGATCGAAAAGGTCATCCCTACCGTCAACATCGGGAGTGAACAGTCGCGGAAAAGAATGAAGGCATGGCTGGACCGGTGGTCATCCGAGCGAAGGCGAGGGGGCCTTGCTCGGCCTCTGATAGAGGGGGAGGATGACCCGGACGATGGGCAGATGTCGCTCTGGGAGGACAAGTCTGGGAAGGGAGGGGGTGTATGGTGGTAGCTACAGAACCCAATGGAACATCTCTGAGTACATATAGTTGCCCCCCTTGCCTGGGTTCAAGGAGTTTGTCGCAAAGAGACTGTCTCGAGATGTTTAGTTTGGTCATTTCAGGACGCGAGCGGAAGCAAGTTGATGAATACGTTTCGTATCCATCACATGAGTAGATATCATGAGGAGAAATCAGCAGGAAGAAATCATGAGCCTCCGTTCTCTGTTCAAAAGACTCAACGTCGCATAATGACCACTACATGTTGACATGTACCGGCCCGCACTCGCGTTTCCGTCATCGGCCAGCACCGGACGAAAGACGACAAAGTGATTCATGTTTGCCATACTCCCACAAATACCAAAGAACCAGATATCGAAACACACTTACACCGACACTCCATACAGTATCTCTCATTACCTAGCCTTTGCTTGCTGAGCTGTCGCTTCTGTCGATCAAACAGTGGTCAGTTTATGTACTCTCCAGGCGGGAACGCTCTGGCCTCTTTCTGGCACAAGTCCAAATCGAGGTATGAACTCAAATTCGATAAAGAACAGAAGAAAAACGGGGAACAGATGAGGACATAACTCGCTCAACATACCTCTCCTTGTCGCATCCTCGAGTAACTGTGTGTCCACACTCCCAGCAGGCAAATGCACGTAGCGCACCACCGAGCCCCGTATAAAGACATTGTTGACCGAGCTCTATCGTTTTTTCCACCGCGAAATTAGCGACTTGCTGCACGAGTGAATGCTACAATGTGTCCACATTTCCCCTCTCTTTTCCATAAAGTGATCGAAAGTTATATAACCCCTATGATTTATCCATTCATCTTCTTGGACAGTATTGCACATGCCATCATCCGCAGAATGATTCCATGAATACGCTGAAAAGAAGAAGGAAGCGTGAGCCAGGCGAGATATACGCACCAAATGAGGATACAACAGCTCCTCCACCACACTTATACCATCCAGCTTAATGTTGAGGTACTGATCTACGCTCTTGAGCGTGCCGCGAAGCTGGATGTTGTTTTTGAGCTCGACCGTGACCTCATGGTCGATGAGGGTTTTGAAGAAGCTGTAAACCTGTATCAGAGCGTGATGCAGATCTTTCAAATTATAGAAGAGAATAATTTGGTACCTGAAGAAGAGCATAGCTGCTTGTGCTGGGCTCTAGGTTATCGCAGGACAGATTCGGAGATGGCGCTTGGGGCTAGCTATAGCAAGAGCTTCACGCTTAGCTACTAGGAGTTCTCAGTATAAAGTTTTATTCTTTGGGAGCTGTGGTTGCTGGGCACTTTGCGAGTATTAAGAAGTCGCTGTTCGCTACGATTGCAGTTGAAGTCAGTCGCGAAGCAAACGCGTTATCTATCACGTGATCAAAACTCATTGCGGCTTCCAAGGGGACGTAAAAAGGTGCCCCGCGATCGCCGATACCCCGCGTTTTGTACATACATACATACATACATATTCAAATCACTCAGTCAGTCAATTGTCGTCGTTGTACGGAGTACTCCGTATGACTTCGAAACGAGACGCTGGTATTTGTCAACAGAAATCATGATGCTTCTATGCTACATGGACAAATCCTCTCTTCTTCGCATTTCTCTCCCTACTTTCGCCCTCCCACGTCTCGTCCACGTAGTCTTTGATGCTCTTGTCGCGCAACTGCATGTCCATCACCTTGAGCGCAGCCATGTTGACGCCCATCTCATCTTTTTGTCTTCTGAGTGCACCGCGCAGATTGGTCCGTATACCATCCAACATGCCTTTCATGGTTCGGTTGGCTACAATTTGCTTGTGGTGAGTTTTGATCATGAAGAACAGAATGCGGCACGTAAGCGGCATATTCATCGACCGTAGGGCGAATATGTTGAGAAAAGTGAAAAGGATAGGCACGGTGGCGAAGGGTAGAACGAGAAGGGCATCATGGAGAGCCGCAGCCTTGATACGTTGAAGGACCGACATGACGTGTGCTTCGGCTGTGATGTTGCCCAACGCGAGGAAGACTGGATTGCGCTGGGGTAAAGGGGCGTTGGGACTGGAGAGCTTGGCCTCCTCGTATTCCTTCATCAGGTTCAGATCAGCCATGCCCATCTCCAGAGCCTCTTGTATTCTTTCTCCTGCCATGAGAGTCTCTGTTGTCTGTTTGGATGCTGCTGCAACTTCGCCCGTCTCGTCCTCTGCATCCACGTCCTTCTCGAGCGATGTCGTAAGTGTACTCTCGTACAGTTCTTCGATTTCCTTTTCCCTCTCTTCTTCGAGGAAGATTTGCTCGTCAGTTTCCTCCCACACGCGGATGCTCTTGTCATGACCAGCACTGACAAGGAAATTTCCCGTGTGGCTAACAGCTATTGTCCATATTTCTCCGTGATGGCCGTCTAATCTCTGGATCTGCTCGAATTTGTCTCCGTCCCAATAACGGATGGTTCTATCTTTGCTGCTGCTGAAGAAGTGATGTCCGTTACCATCCGAGTTGTGTGGTACAAAGGCAACCTGCAGAATACTGTCTTGGTGACCAAATAATGCCTTATGGCAGTCTCCAAAATCCAAGCCCCATACTCGAATGTTTTTATCCGCTGAGCTTGTAACAATGAGTTTGCTGTCATAAGATATATCCATACTCAGGACGGGAAGCTTGTGTCCATAAAGATTGAGATATAGCTTCAGTGAGTCAACGAAGAAAACTTTGACGGTATTGTCTAGTAGCGCAACGGCAAGCAACTTCGCGTCTGGTGAGAATTTCAGACTCAAGATATCGTCAGACACTTTGAGTGTCCTCGATTGCACAAGTTTCAGCTTGGGAGTCGTCCGCTTAGTACCCAGAACTTCCTCCTGAACGATCTTGAAATCCCAGAATTTGGCAGTCTTGTCTGCGCTACCAGAGACAACCGATCGTCCATCAGGGTGGACACTGAGACTCCAAATGGCGCCTTCGTGTGCTTGGACATTATTCAGGAGTGATGCTGAGGCAACATCGAAGAGTTGAAGCTCGCCGGACTTGGTGCCAACAATGACCACCTTGTCGCCGGGCAAGAAAGCACAACAAAGCGCGTACCCGCATTCAAATGTTCGTATGCAAGTCTGTGTCCTGATATTCCACACTTTCATAGAGCCATTTGCTGCTGATGCAAGCATTTTGTCATCTGAACTGAGGGCCAGAGCTCTGATGTCGGCACGATGGCCTGGCAGCTCGACCGACAGAGCTCGAACGTAGTCTGGAATATCGGTTTTCTTCTTCTTCCGCTCGAGCTTGTCCTTGGTTGGGATACTGTAATACTCGATTTGGTTGTTAGTCGTGGCCACAAGAAGTTGAAGGTCTTTCTGACTACCGGATGCCGCCCAATCAACAGATCGAACTTTGCCACCGGTTCGAACGATGACGTATTGAACAAAGACATCGCCAATTTCGGCTTTCGAGACATCTTCATCAGCATCTTCGGCGACTTCAGTTCCATCGATCTGAGCTTTGTCGTCCTTTTGTTTCTCTTTTTGCCTCCGTCTCTGCCTTTTCCTGGCCAGGCTTTTGCGCACTTCAATCTCAGACTTGATTCTCCAAATATCAACACTCTTTTCCAAACCATGGACGGCAAAATAGTCTCTTTGTGGATGGAACAGTATTTCAGTTGTGCGATCTTTGCTCTGTCTGTGCAAAGTCCCACGATCGTGCAAGAAATGAACAGTCGCAGACACCTCTACACGCCGAGAACTCGCAGCCAAGGCATCAGCGTCTAATGCCCAGATCTTTATTTCTCCGTCGTTGCCTGCAGTGACACATCCACTCAAGTCCGGAGACACGCCCAAGGCCCAACATTCTCCATTTGTCTGAGATATATGGGTTTCAATGCAGTGTCTTGACGAAAGTTCCCAAAGCTTGAGCAGTGAATCTTTGCCTGTCGATAATAGGAACCCATCTGATGGAGTCTCGTTGTCCAAGACCATGACTTGAGGGCCGTCTTCGCCTTGCACTCGCGGTTCCGGTTCGATGAATCGAAGTCCAGTCACTTGATCTTTGTGACCACGGAGCTTGAATTGGCCTACTTCAGCCACGAGATCCCATATGATGATGTTAGTGTCCTTAGAGCCACTAGCAAGCCGAACCCCGGATTTGTCAAATGTAAGATGTGTAACAGCAGATTTGTGTCCATTGAAGTTGACAAGCACGGTCGATATTTTGCTGTCCCAGAGCCTTATACTGCCATCCTCATATCCGACGGCGAAGACGTCTTTATCCGTTTGGCTTTGGGCAATTGACGTGACAGGTACTGTGCATCGTTCGTCCCTCCACCGACTTAGCAACTCTCCCTTCTTGATATCCCAACACAAGACTTCTTCATTTGCTGCCACAACTGCCTGTCCAGCACCCGTTCCAGCTCGATCTTTAGAAGCCCAGACGGCGTTCGAAGTATTGGTTGTAACAACACCAAACGACTTGGCGTGTTCGTACTTTCTGCCGTGTTTTCGTGAGACATGTCTTCTAATAAGTCATCGGGACCTCTCAAACTTACAGGTATGATTTCACCATGTTTTCGCAAAGTTGCAGAGACGAAAGGTATTTTATTGAAATTTCCAACGGAACCAGACAAATCGTAGTACCGCAGATGGACTTGCATGTCGCGGATAACTTTTCTCTTATCGATAGGCTCTGGTGGGACCAGATTGCCAAAGCCAACTTTTGTCACGTGCCTCGACTTTCTATGTACATACGGAGTACATAATGTATCGTACGAAGCTTGACATCCTGCATGATATCTACGTAGCCCCACCTTTGTGTCGTCAACAGCTCTGGGACGAGCGGCTGGGAGAATAAGAAGGCACCCGGCAACGCAATTCGCGAACATGCTCCTCCTCGACTATCAGAATGTTCTGATCCAATCAGTCCTCACTGAGAGGTTTTCAGGGTATATAACACATATCTTCCTCTTCCCTGCGCAGGTTCCTAACATTACGCCAGAGCGCCCCCAACCTCCATTGACCAGACTATCTCGGATTTCGACGGCGTGACCTTCCATATTTCGACTCCAGAAACTAAGACGAGGATTCTTCTATCTATTCAAATAAGATGCTTTCCGGACCTGGTTGAGCACGGCGCTCAAGAGGTTCTAGAGCGCGAATATGGCCAATTTGTCTCATCGGTGGAGCCTGGATACGATTTCTCAGTCTTGATTGATCTTGAGAGCCTGCCAGCTGAGAAAGGTGAGAATTCAAGCAGGAAACGTTCGATTGGGACTTGGACTAAATTAAACTCCAACTATTATAGAGGAACGCGATGCACTTGCTATGAAGTTCGCGCTGTTGAAGCGCAATGCCATGGCAGCTCCATTTGAACAAGCTTACCAGGAGCACTACGAGCTGAAAGAGCAAGCTTCGAAATTCACATCCGAAGAAGCTCCTCAAGGAGTACGAGAAGGCGGCAAAGTAAAGGCAATTCGCTACCGAGAAGAAGAAGCGATCTACATCAAGGCTAGCCATGATCGAGTGACGGTAATTTTTAGCACAGTCTTTCGCGAGGAGACGGACAGGGTGTTTGGCAAAGTCTTTATTCAGGAGTTTGTGGACGCTCGACGAAGGGCTATCCAGAATGCCCCTCAAGTCCTCTTTCGAAATGATCCGCCACTGGAGCTACACGGAGTTCCTGGCGTACAAGGCACAGGGACAGGTGACATTGGCTATGTGACATTCGGTAAGGTAAAAATTGACTGCGCGGGTAATTACATCCTGCTGACACAACTTAAGTCCTATTTCCGAGGCACTTGACACCTCAGAGAATGCCCATCGTGATCTCTCATATCCAGACATTCAGAGACTATTTTCACTATCACATCAAGGCCTCCAAAGCATATATTCATTCACGAATGCGCAAGCGCACGGCGGATTTCTTACAAGGTTGGTCCTAGTTCAGTACCATGAGGATAGCTTTTATACTAACAGGATACAAAGTCTTGCGACGTGCCCGTCCCGACAACGAGGAGAAGGAGAGGAAGACAGCCAGCGGCAGATCGTTCAAGGTTCAAGGCAGCTAGATCGTGATATGTACCTGAAAGGTAATCTATGACCTTTGCTACTCGATACATTTTAGCGCAGATGCCAGTACGTGCCACCTCTAAAGTTGGGTGATTCAGGCAGACAATTAGAATAATATGGAAGAAAGGATGAGCAAGAGATAGAGACACGAACATTTATGAGTATTCACTCGAGACACGTACCGCGCACGAACTGCCGGATCCAGTCGTGATTGCAAAAACAGAAGTTGATTATCAATCCTAACCGCCTCAACAGCCAGTTGCATGTAGGTATGTACTCTGGAGTCTGTCATACCTTTGGGTCAGGGGCGGTCACTGGCAGCTTTTCAGGGACAATTTGGTATGATACAGGGATGTCACTGCGGGGTGCTGAATAATGAATCGATTGATTAGGTATGTACCTTGGACCTAGTTACAGTACCTGGTACACACCCGTGACCCTACCCACCACTCCGTACGTCGCATTTTTCAGCCTCTAGCTGACAGCCTGAGGCAACAGCTAGGAGCGTCATTTCGCTGTTGTGTTTTCGTCGATTTGACCAAAAGGTTGGGCCTTTACAGCACATTGGCCGAGTCGGCCACTGGGTCGCGAACAAAATGGTTTGGCCATTTGGCTCGCGCGCTTCAACAAAAGAACCCCATGATGAGCCAGTTCCAAGGCACGCCGTGTCGTGGTCGGAACTACTGAGCCGAGCCGGAAATGATCCCTCAGGAGCTGCCAAAGAATGGGCTCCTATGATCTTCTGTTCACTCGCGGGCCTCGGTGCCTTGCAGCTTTATGCCAACTACCTTCGCCGAATCCCAGGCGCTGCCTTCATTCGCCCTTCTTCGTTCAGGAGCCGCAGTCTCTTCGGCAGGGTTACGAGTGTTGGTGATGGCGATGGTTTTCACCTTTTCCATACACCTGGCGGCAAGGCTGTAGGATGGGGCTGGTTGAGAAAGATACCGGAGACAAGGAAAGATCTCAAGGATCGCACGGTAAACCTTCTTCGGCTACGTCATAAGTCACTTGACAAACGTCAAACTGACCTTTTCTTTCTCGAACAAAACGCAGATTTCGATCCGTCTTGCTGGTGTAGATGCCCCCGAAGGTGCACATTTCGGCCGTCCCGCGCAACCATATGCAGCAGAAGCCCAGGCATGGCTGACCCAATATATTCTGCACCGAAATGTGCGGGCTTATATCTACAAACGAGACCAGTATAATCGCGTTGTCGCCACGGCCTACGTTCGCCGATTTTTTATCCGCCGTAACGTTGGCTTAGAGATGATCAAGCAGGGATTGGCCACGACGTACGAAGCCAAATCGGGTGGAGAATATGGAGGGTTGAAGGAAGCATACGAAGCGGCCGAAGCGAGCGCGAAGAGGCAGCGCAAGGGCATGTGGTCCCAGCGCGACCTTGAAAGCCCCCGGAAATACAAAGCACGATACCAAGGTCCAGTCAAGGATCAATAGCTTGAAGGCAGACGAAAAAAGGCAGAAACAGGGACAGGTGCCCTCTCGTATCTTGGTGAGTATAGTGTTTCAGGCGGGATTGGAAGAGGGCTTGTCATACATACGAGGAAACATGTGCGACCAAATCGTGTCGAGTCGATATGATTAATTATAAGACGAGAGATAGAAGATAGAGGAACTTGATGTGATTCTAGTCTATTGACTCTCGGCACGTAGTCTTTTCGAGAGCCCATGTTGCAGGTGTCGCAAATGTCGCAATTATGGCCACGAAGGTAAAATGACGATCATGCATTTGACGATTTTGCGATGGCTCGTCACGTGTAACTCCAACCAGAACGGTAGCCACCAACACGACAACGGCATGCACGGTGTACCGTGTGGGACGTTGTAACTTGTGCCCAATGTATGTATGTATGTATGTATGTATCTCTTTCGAAATTTGATTGCGGTGCGTATGCACGTATGTGGTATACATAATGTATTACAGCTGCACATTGTAGCGGCACGTGGTACCTGCATATGACAAGGTTGATTTCCAGACAACTTTGGTCATGATCGGCATATGGCAAGGTACCTAGGTATTCGTAGCAGAATGGAAGCATAGGAACATTGCGTGTGGTGTCTGGGACCTTATGGTTCAATCCTCAAAAATCTTCCTGCCAGGCAGAATTCGCTCCAATCTCTGAAAGGTTTACTCGCGCCGACCTTGATTGTGGTCGTCTTGTAGCCCCTCTTGCTGCAAGGCTGCACAACGCAATGCAGGCAACCATGGTCCATTCCCCCGCGATGAGTGTTCCCTGACTTAAATTGATCAGATGGATGTTTGTTTCCGCCTTCGGCGCACAGAGGGCGACAACACGGCGCATTGCCTCCCCTGTTTGCTTTTCGATTGTGTATCAGATGGTTCTAGTTCGTTAATTGAGAACAGAGTAAACGACATATCAGATTGAGTATATACTACCTATAGGTAGGTACCTATGAAGAAGGAGACGACATGTTCTGTCGCCACACGCCAGACAATCGTAAGGTACCTACCTAGGTACATAGGTACGAGCCCCATAGGTACCTATCCTCCTCAAACTCAAGTCGATGAGTCCGAGTTCCAGGTGGCAGGTACTCCGTTCGATACCTCGGTCACAACCCCGCTTTACATGAGTTTGTAGTCATGTCATTGGCTATCTCCACCTAAAACATCTGGCTCGGCCCCTTCTCTCCAGCCGCCTCTGAGTTCGTGCTAGTTACAAGGTGCCTAGCGCCAGGGCACGCGCGTGGAATGTCCATGCGTGAGTACCTAGCGCAGAACTCGCGGCTCCATCGTGTACAAACGACAAAGGACGGCTTCACGCAGTACCTATGTTGTAGTGTAGGTACTGTGTGCTTGCTCCCGTCGCCTCAAGAAGTTTTGCGTAACGTGTTTCGCGCGTGTTAATAAAGCCGTCGCTCGCGCAGTCCGGCAGGACTGACCTCAACAGCTTGTTACAAACTTATCGTGGCACAGCGGCCCATTTGGGTCTAGTGCCTCGGACCTCGTGAGTCGTTCCAGGGGCCAGCCAGCTGCCACTTATTAACCACTTGACCACTTATGCTATCAACAAACCTCGAGCAATTTCCCGCATTCCTGGTGCCCGTGCCCAGCCATCTCTCTGTGCAAACACTACGCAAAAATCCATCTCTCCGCAGGTTCAATCTGCCGCCTTCTCCAGCGCATGCCATCTTCAGTGCCTGCCATCTGCCGGCCCATCGCCATTACTACGCTCATTATTTTTCCCGCTTTCAAATTACAGTGTCACCACAGTCGTTACTCATTCCGTTTTGTAGCGTGGGTTTTTTCTAGATCAGAATCCTGGGACGACTCACGTCGCATTCCGACTCCTTCCGCCGCCGCACTTTAGTCTCGTCGACGAGATCTGCTATGCCCGGTTCAACGTCAACACAATCATCGACGAATCGACCCGTCCTTGCCTCCTTTGAATTCGCCTGATTCCACCTCAAATATACCTCGATTTTGGCCGTCTTCCTCTCGATTCCCACGGTTGCGACTTGTAGTCCAGGCGATACATCATCGCCATGCGACTGCCTTTCCGCCAGCGCCGGTCGAGGCGTCCGACTGTGTCCCTGCCCACTTCTTCTTTCTTGATACTGGCGGCATTTGCCCCTACTGTCTGTCGAGCCTTTCACTTTAATCGGGCTCCGTCTGCCGACCTTGACTTCTCCAACTTGGGAAGAATAGCGATCGCTGGCGACTTCAACGGCATCTCCCTGTACGAATACGAAGGTCAAATAGCAAAACCTCTCCCCACAAATGGAAGCGAATTTCTTCTTGCACGCCTACCCAATGGTGCTCTGGCTCCGATAGTCTCGACAGATGCCTCAATTCGGGCAATGTGTGTGCTCAAAAACAATGACGGCAGTACGAAACAGGTAATACTTGGGGGCAATTTCACTAGTCTGGATGGAACCCAATCCACAGCAGTCGCCCTATTCAACCCATACACGACCGAAATTACGCCTCTGAAAGGCCTCATGGGCGAGGTCAACGCCTTGTACTGTGACAATGACAGCCAGGGAACTGTCTATGTCGGTGGTAAATTCGAGGGGTCAAACTCTACGAATGCCATCGCGTGGACTGATGCATCTGGTTGGTCCAACCTGCCATTCGCTGGCTTCAATGGTCCTGTCAATGCCATCTCAAAGACATCCAACGGCCACGTCATATTTGGCGGCAGCTTTACTGGACTCGGAAATGCCACCACTCCACGCCAACGCGATAGCCAAATAGTCAATTTGTCCAAGGCCAACATTACCGCCACCAACGGCGCGTCGACGAATGGCTTCAATGATGCCAAGAATATTGTTTGTTCGGCAGGAAACGATGGAGCCGGAACCACTTGGTTGGCAGCTGATAGTGTGCCTGCAACCTGGGAGGCGAACTTCGGATTCGGCTTTCAGCCTACAAAGCTGAGACTGTATAACACTCACCAGGATGGCCGCGGTACCAAGACGTTTCGTTTCCTGGCCTTTCCTTTGAACGGCATCATGAATTTGACTTATATCGACCCCTCCACCGGCAAGAATGCCACTTGCACAAGCGAGTGCCCTCTCAGCAATGACCATAATCTCAAGTTTCAGGACTTCCATTTCGTCAACCGTGTCGGTATGAACAGTTTCCAAATTGCCATATCTGACTGGTATGGCGCTGGGGCTGGTCTTTCTGGCATCGAGCTCTTCCAGGATGACATCTTTGCCCACGCAATCAACAATTTTAATGAGCCCACGTGCAAGGGCATTCAGTTTCCATCCAATGCTACAATTACTGGGCCTTGGAAACAATTGCCATCTCTTCAAAGCAACTCGGATTATCTTGCAGCGACTTTTGGTGGCGATGTCACGGGGAATTCTGCCTCGGTCATGTTCACTCCTAACATTGTGGAGTCTGGAAACTACACAGTCAACATGTACACCCCAGGCTGCATGCCGGACAAAAGCTGCGCTATGCGAGGCAAAGTCAATATAACCGGCATAATGTCGAGTGGAACAGTCAATGCCGATTTCAGCACGACTCTTTCCCAGACGAACTACTACGACAAGTACGATCAGATCTACTTTGGCTATGTTGAGAAGAGTTCTGACAGCTTCAAGCCTTCTGTTACACTCACGCCCATGGCCGGCCAAGATGTCCAGACTGTCATGGTCGTCGCGCAGAGGGTGGGATTTACTCTCACCAAGTCCACCGGAGGGCTCAATGGACTCTTCGACTTTGACACAACTAAGACAACGTTTGATGCTTCGACTCTTCAAGACTCCGCAATCAACAAGTTGGGCTCTGAGTTCAGTCGAGACTCAGCTGTCAAGTCTCTGGTCGTGTCAGGGGACACCTTGTTTGTAGGCGGAAATTTTACCTCTGACAAATTCAAAAATGCTCTGGCTATCGTTGGTGATCAACATTCCGCAAATCCTCTCGATGGGAGCTTGAACGGCCATGTTCTGGACATGCATCTGGAAGACACTAGACTCTATGTCGGTGGCAACTTCAACAGAACTGTCGACAACAAGCATGAATTGCAACATGTTGCCATATACGATGTGAAGTCTAAATCATGGAGCCCGTTGGGTGGCGGAGTTGACGGGATCGTGAGAAACGTGGTTCCCATGTCGATCAATCTTACATCAGAAACTGTTGAAACAGCCATCACTGTGAGCGGGTCATTCTCAGAATGCAAAGCCTTCAACGGCAAGAGTGCCGTGCAGGCTAATGGGTTTGCCATCTGGGTTCCTTCACAGGAAGATTGGTTGCAGAATCTTGACCAGCCGTTGCCGGCTTACAATGGGATACTCACAGCTAGTCTTCAGAATGTGACGGAAGTGGGCGACCTCATTGCAGGCGCCTTGACGTCTGCTCAGCTTTGCGCGGTGGACGCAGCAACTCTGAACCCGAGTGGCTTGGGCACGTTCCCCTCTCTCAAGATCGATATGCAGCGCAAATACTCCTCTTCCTCGACCACACTAAAAACACGAGAAAGTTTTTCCAACAGGGCCCTCGAAGGCGTGCTTACAGGATCATTCTATAGCAATGAAAAAGCCAACATGACAATACTTGCCGGTCACTTTTCGGCCCAGTCGGCCAATGGTTCCACTATCAACAACCTGATCTTGATTGATGGCAATAACAATGGTTCAGTCAGCGGCCTTGGCTCTGAAATATCAGCCGATTCCACCTTCATGGCGGTAGCTCTACGCGACAGCGTTCTCTACGCAGGAGGAATGGTAACAGGGACTATCAATGGCGCCCAAGTTCAAGGTCTCGTGTCCTATGACTTGGCAACAGGATCGTTCGGCAGTCAGCCCGCTCCGATATCTGGCAAAGATGGCACAGTCGCAGCCATCTCGGTGCGACCTGATAGTAACGACATCTACGTGGGTGGATCTTTCGATAAGGCTGGTGCGTTAGGCTGCCAAGGCCTCTGTATCTACAACGCCAATTCACGCCAGTGGACTCAGCCTGGCAACGGCGTGTCGGGCGAGGCCCTCGGCCTCCTATGGTCCAGTAAGACGACGCTCATTGTGGGCGGTGACATGGTCGCCAACAATACGGAAAAGCGATATCTGGCCACGTACGACGCCAGTAAACAGGCTTGGTCGGCTTATCCCGGCGCTGACAGTATTCCTGGACCAGTGCAGGTCATGACCCCGGCGTCAAGCGACGGAAGTCAAGTTTGGATTGCAGGCAAATCCGCTCAAGATGGCTCCGTCTATTTGATGAAGCATGACGGCAACAAGTGGATGACGGCGAAGGAGACGCTTCCTGCCAAGACGATTCTGCGAAGTCTTCAGGTATTCTCGCTCACCAAGAAGCATGAGAAGACGGACCTGGTAGAAGAGGACCAGGTACTCATGATGACTGGCTCTATCATCATTCCAGATGTTGGGGTCGCTTCCGCCGCCATTTTCAATGGAACGCACTACCGGCCATATGCCCTGACGACCAACTCAGGCAATGCGCCAGGAACGATCGCTCGAATCTTCACACAAAAGGATGATTTCTTCTCATCTGGAAAGAGCCATATGCCGCTCGTCTTTATCGTGCTGATAGGCCTCGCCATCTCATTGGGTTTGATCCTCCTCATGGTCTTGGCCGGAATCGCGCTTGATCGACTGAGAAAGAAGCGAGACGGATACAAGCCAGCGCCCACTTCCATGTCCGACAGAGGTACTGGCGTTCAGCGTATACCGCCGCAAGAGCTCCTAGAATCATTGGGCAGAAATCAGGCGGGTGCCGCACCCCACGTTTGAGCGCGTAAAACCGATATCCCACCCTTTTCTTTATCTAACTCCTCGTCTTCTCCTATCTGTCTTGTTTCTTTGATTTCGGCGTTTAATGGCGTATTGAGAGATCCTATCTCCGGCTTATCGATGTGTTTCTTTTTGACCTCCAAAGAAAGAAGAAGAATCGAGGAGGAAAAAAAATAAGAAACAGGAAACTCTTCTTGATCACGATCGGAGACATTTTACTGGAATACCCACTCACAGATGAAGGAGACACAAATTAATTGGTCTTCTCACGGCGCATGACAAGAGACAACCCGAGGGGAGCGAGCATGATTTGTCTCTTTTGTTCTGGACTTGTTTTCGACTTTTGTCTTTTTGTTGCCGTCATTTCACGAGGTTACGGCTGCTGGCTAATGTTGTCGCCATTTTTGAGGCCCAGTTACGGGCTCAAAACCCGCGTGACAGAGTTATCTCGTCTGACATTTTGTTTTCTGACTTTTTCTCGAAGCTCTTTATTTGTCTACTACTGTCGCCTTTAGCGCCCCTACCACCCTCCATTTAACCTCTTTTCTTTCCTCATCTTTCCATCTTCTCTTCATTCCTGTTCCTTTTTTTTTAGCCCGATTTATTTTCCAATATACCGCTGATCAATGTACATTATTCCGAATGTCGTCTCTGTGACAAAAAACAGACGGATAGCTTTTCCTCCCTTGTTTTACTTAGAAGTTCAAGTCATGGATGGATTGTTAGTTGTGGCGCTTGAGGAGGTTGCCATAATACGATTTGCTTATAGGAAGTTAGGAATTGTTGTTGACAGTCGGCAATATAATGATGTGTTGGCTGATTGCCGAAATATTAAATTATGGGGTTCATCTGGACGCAAACTACGGGGTATGTCTGTCAGTCACCAAGCCATGCAAGCCATGCCGAAGGACTCCTAGGTCAATGAGGGCTGTGATGTGTGACTATGTGATATAACGGGAGACATTGCTGCGGCGTCTTTCGTTTCTTATTTTTCTTTTTTATTTTCACTAGGTACCTAAGTGGGTTACTTTTTTCAAACGTTTTACCCACGAGTAGGTAGTTTTATTATTAACGGACTCCAGTCGGTGACTCGGTGGTGATTGTCTTGCTATGTATTGCCGCTGCTGCTGCCGCTGCCGTGCCTTCATGCACAGCCTCATCTGTTTGGCACATGTGCAATGTCTGCCTGCCCTGAGTCCTTGGTTCAACTGCCGCGGCTGGCCTGCCGCGAGGCCTCAACGTACGGAGTAGGTATATGTACACTGTACTCCATAGTTGGCCGACAAAGTTGGCCGCATCGAGAGCTGTTACAGCCGGACCGCTCGGCCATACAGTCTTCCGGGCTTCCGGTCTCTACGGAGCACAATTAATTCCCTTCTTTGGGCCGCCACCCCCCACCCCTGTCACAAAAACGTGAGACGACACACACTCGGCGTGCAGATAGTGCTTTCGCACGAGAACGACGAGGTTGCGCTGCATGTTAATGCAGCCGATGAGGGCCCCGCAATGGGACCCTGACAACTTACAAGCCAGCTACTGACGTCAGAGGAGATGGTACGTGCGCACGAAGAAAGATGCGCCCACTTGAGCGTTTGAAGGGCGTTTTTGCTAAAGAACCCGCGCCAAGCACTAGACGAGAGACCCTGAAGAAGGAAAAGAAGGAAAAGATCAGGGCCACGACAGGTCTGTTTTGTTGTCTCCAGATCATGCCGTGGGGACGAAATTTTGCTCCAAAGCCGTCATCCGGGAAGAAGTCGAAGTCGAGTTAGCCTCGTAGGAAAACGAGCTTTTCCCTGAGCACAAGCTCCCAAAAGAGAATGCGTCCCATGCAGCCGCGCGAGAGCTTTGAGGTAGCGGAACCTCAGCCTCTCCAACACAATTCTTCAAGCCGGCGCTTCCAATGCCTGTCGCGACAAAAACTCAGCGCGTGGCATTGTACCTATTGTACGGAGTATCGTACCTGTCTGCGTTCTGCGTCCAACAACCCCTGGAAGTATGGGGCAAGGGCTCGTGCATCGGTCGACGCCCCCCCCCCCCCCGGGGG